>JABRWK010000491.1:9730-35269 GCA_013372445.1 Hypothenemus hampei | reverse complement strand
TTTAAAAATTTAACACCCTGTAGCTCGGAAACGAAGCATTTCCGGACCCATGTTCAAATGAACTTTTTTGCTTATTATTATGAGAGGAACACGTACCTCAAAGGTCTACATTTACTTTTGGGACACCCTGTATAACAAAAATTGTTCGCAATATGATCTAGTTTCACCTCCTTAAATAAATACGGCCCATTCAGACTCACCCGTATATATCGTCTCTGTAGGTATAACATTACGTATCTCATTTTTTGTAGCTTTCCAGAAGAGAAAAACGACTTAATAATTTCTGCAAATTAAGTTATTTATGTATGATTTTTAGATATTTGAGAAACAATTCAATTAATTTTATGATCATATGTTCATTTTAGACAAAAAAATGAATAAAAACTAGATATTTTTTTGACAATTTGATATGTTTAACTCATTTTGATCAAAAATTGAGATACGTGATGTTGTATCTACTGGGACAATATACATATTCATATGTATTACATATGAGGCAATCTAAGTTTTAATATGTTTGATGATGACATACAATTTTTGCGTTAAAAAAAAGATGCCGTTTTGGAGAAAAATAGATTTTTCACATTTTTTCACTGAAAAATTAATTTAAAAGTGATTATAAAAAATGTATTATTCTTTTTTTGGAAAAAACGCAAAAAACTGAAATTTTATGTATTTAAAATTTTGTCCTACATCAATAGTTTACTTGTTAAATTAAAAAATGTGTTTTTTCTTAAAAATCCCATATCTCTATATGAGGGTGAGTAAAAAATCTGAAAAAATTCATGTCGAGTTTTTGAATAAGGAGTAATATTATAAAAAATTTTAGAATTTTTTGAAACCTAAAAAAAAAAGTGGCTGACTTGAGAAAGAATGCCCCATATGTATTGTATCAAGTCAAAAAAATACTTTTAGAAACATTGGGAAACTGATTTGTTCTGTATAATACGTGATAGAGAGAGATTCATTTGTGTTATTTATATTTTATAAATTATTCGGGATATTATTAAATCTGTTTGGTTAACTCATAGAACTTCATTGGTAGAATCCGAAAAAATCTCATGAGTGCTATAGCCTTTTTAAAGTTTCCATTGCAAATGAAATATGTTGCTGTCAGTTCTCTGGTCCGTTTAATATATTTTCGATGTGGTTTGTCTTAGCTTGTAACAAATTGTTTTTTTTTGGTTGAGGCATTGCAACAATTAAGTTTTTCACGTATCCTTCAAATTAATAATATGACAAGAAAGGATTTCTACTTGTTAAGTGTAAATATAAATAAACAAATATTTTATTTTTAAAGAGAATTAAAAGATTGGTTATATTTTTTCAAGAAATTGAATTTTAAAATTTTCTCATTAATAATCTCTCCACAATTAAACTCACTCCAGTAATGATTCGTTTTTTCACTCAAAAATTTTAATAAGCTCAGCTCGAATTTTTTTTCTGATCATAATAAATTTAAAAATTGTACACATCTCATGTATTACCTACATCTCTGGAGATTATGTCATGTTTCAACAACTTAATTCTTTGAGCAAAAAAGTCACTTTACAACTTGGCTTATTAATATCAAAGTTAACCAATATAGAAGGTGTTAAATGGATTTCATTTCACTTGTTTTTATAGTTTTTTAAATTACATGAAATAATTTCATTCAATTTTTTATATACGGATTACTTAATTGATATGAGGAAAATTAATTTAATTGTAGGTTTTACATTTCTTAGAGAAGACGCGAGAAGCGACATTCAGCATTTGTTTAAACATCGTAATGTTTATAAAACCGCACATTTCGTTTGTTATAAGTCACAAAATCATATCTGCTGCATTTTTTACATAGAAGCTATATTTTAAATATTTCGGAGACACTAAGCTTAAATGGAAATTTCTCGAACTGTCAAGACAATATATACTACACTGCCAGATTATATAATTTTCATAAGTTCCATCGATTGTCTGGATGATTCATGGACTGTCCAGATAGTGCATGTCCAATTAGTTATATTCGTTCTGAGACTTATTAGAACAGTTTGGTGTCAATAAAACATTCATCGTGACCTTAGTACATTAGTGGATATTATAATGCATGGGTGGACATTATAATTCAGAGTGCAAATTTAATCAGTTTCTTTCAGCTGAGTAAAAACTTAAGCCTCTATTCAATATTGTGCAATATATTATTTTATTTCTTATTCAAATAATAGCACAATTATAGCAAAAAATGTAATTTCACTTGACACCTAATTATTAAAATTTAACATACCGACTCCATTATTGGATAACTTGTCTGTCCTCTTGAAAAAATGCTTGTGGAGGGTCTCCTCTATAGTTCGTATCTTCACGTTTAAAGTTATTGATCGCGCAAATACGAAATTTTGACATATTACCTTTGGTAACATTTTGTTAGCTCTACATCTGTTTCAAAGTTAATAAATTCAAGTTATATTTATATGTTTTTTGCCAAAAATTATGTGACTAATGAAATACATATTATTGAAAAACCATATTTCTAGCTTATTTGTAGAAACAAAGCCTCATCTGTGGCTACATTCTTTTAACAAATTAAAACTATTTTCGCTACTCCAACGTGCGGTGACTTCTCGTAACTTGCTGCGATATCCACTTTTACACCTTCTGACCAGTTGTCTTTGATCTTTCGGTTTTACTACAAGAAGTCTACGCGGTCTTTTTCCTTCGGTATCTAGAGTGCCTCTGTCGACATAGCATTTAATCATGTTTCCTATTAATAATTTCCATAATTGCAGATTTATTACATTTTCTCGTAACGAACACCTCGCAGTAGAGCGAAATGATTATTTCGGAGACTTTTTTTACAATTCGCACACCTCTCACCATGGTATATAAAGAAACCACGACTGCTCACCATCAACAATAAACACTGGCAGTTTCTGACTTTCACACTAAGTAGTTGATAATTTTTTTTCATAACCGCCTCAATATTTCGTTGTTAGAAAAAATTGCACATCTTGCCATACCTAATTGTTTTATAATTGGAAAACAAAATAAAATGGGGCTTTGCAAAATATTATAATTTTGCAGTTGCTTGAGTACACAATTAATTTAAATTTGTACTCAGTTGAAGCAAAATAAATGCCCTTCTGCTAATATACGAAATTCGAATCGTTAGAACTTGTAAATAAGCTATAGTAAAAGTATGCCATTAGTACAAGTTCTCAAATCAGTACTAAACGCAACCGGTTACTGCAAATAGATGATTGGCTATAAGATAATTTTCATTAATAGAATTTTCATTCGGGCTTAATTGCTGCGATCCTACGGTTTGTACACCCCATGTTTCACTTACATTTGTGGTGAGCATCTTCAGAGGCTATGGGGTAAATTGCTAAAGCGATCGCTTTGACAATGTAATTGAGACTGTCCCCGCTTTAGTCTACTGAATTAAAGAGTCTTAACAATTTAATTGAACAATCTAACGCAGAAATATTTTTATGAGTCACATAGAATTAACTAACAGAAGAAAATATTTGCATTTACTCTGAGAACATAGTGTTAACAATTAGAATAAATGTTAAACAATTCAACTAAAAAGAAATTTAAGAAACAAGTTTGATACATAATTAATTGAAATTCAACTTTAAATATTTAAATTATTTTCATCTAAATTTCTCGTATTTATAAAAATACTGTATCCAAATAGATGTGTTTTTTTTTTTGGAAAACATTTCCATTTTTTTTCCACCCGAAAGTGACATACATGGTACAAAAAAAGTTGTAGTTGTTTAAAAGTATCCTAACCGTCGATTGTGGCGTCCTCTAGAGTAAGCACCGAAATGGTTGATAAATTTAAATTCATTATTCCAAAAAACCTCCCTCCGGTAACAAAATTTGGTGAAATTATATGAAAATAATCGAAAGATATTAAAGAAAATGTAATTAATTTTTTCAACTTGACACCTTGTAGCTCCGTTATTATCAACTTTTGGACTAAGGCAAATATAGTTAAATCTACTTATTTTGAGTCCTACTCTATCTAATACAGTGTTGTAAATTATAATACCTTGTATATCTACTTTTAAAAAAATCATATTTATATTGTAGGTTTGGAAGAACTTACTCCTACTAGTTATGTAGTATATGTAAGAAACTTCACAAACTGGGACCTGGTAGGTGCTAGAATAAAAGGAGAAGAACCAGTACCACTTCTAGACATGATCAAGTTCGGCTATGAAGTACGGCTTTCCTAAAACTTGAGCAGTTATTAATTAATTTACCGTTCATAATTTAGGCCTGTGATATTCTACTTTCCGATCCAGAAACCAAAGAATTACTTCATTCAGGCTTGAAATTCGATTTATTGATCTTAGATGGGGCGTATCCAGAATGCGCCATGGGGTTTGTTCACTTTTATGGAGTCCCTTTTATTTATATGAATACAGTCGGGATGTATATGGGATCAATTTCTACAGCAGGAAATCCTACATTATATTCTGTTACCCCATTTCTAAATAGGCCTTATAGTGATGACATGAGTTTCTTTCAAAGAGTAACTTTGTCACTTAGTTTCACTAATTTCTACTAAATATATTTAATTTTAGGTAGAAAATTTGGGATACTACTTACTAGCTAATGCAATGCATTCAATATTGATCAGAGGAAAAATTCAAGGCATTGTTGAACAGCATTTCGGCTCAGATATTCCACAAATCTATCACTTATCTAGAAATGTTAGTTTTATTTTGCAAAATGGACACCCAGTGCTTACTTATCCCAGGCCATTTTTGCCCAATGTAGCTGAAATAGCTTGCCTTCATTGTAAATCCCCCAAGAAATTGCCAGAGGTAAAGATTTAGCCTAAAAACTAAAACGTTTCTAAAATTATCAATATTTAGCATCTGGAGAAGTTTATTGAAGGCTCAGGAGATGCAGGATTCATCTACTTCAGTATGGGATCTTCAGTAAAAGCCAGCAATTTTCCTGATTACTTTAGAATGTTGTTAATGTTTGTCTTCAAAAATCTGCCTCAACGAGTGCTTTGGAAATACGAGGGAGACGACTTAACAGACCTTCCAAGTAACGTAATGATTGGAAAATGGCTACCTCAACAAGACATTTTAGGTGCATTGAAAAGTAAGCTTATAAAGCAATATTTTTAACTTAATTTAGTTTTCAGGCCACCCTAAAATCAAAGCTTTTATAACACATGGTGGACTCCTAAGTATGTTCGAAACAGTTTATCATGGAGTGCCTGTAGTATCTTTACCAGTCTTTTGCGACCACGATTCGAATGCCGCTAAAGCAGAAGCCGATGGTTACGCTATTAAATTGGATTTATATACCATCACTCCTGAATTATTGTTAAGGGCTATTAAAACAGTTATCAGAGATCCTAAATATGCAACACAGGTATGGCTTTTTGATATTTTTAGGAAAAATTAAATAATTTTGTTAATTTGCAGGTAAAATTGCGACAACGGCTTTTATTGGATCAAAAAGAAACTCCTTTGGAGTTGGCAGTATACTGGATTGAATACGTACTGAAATATAACGGAGCTACTCATTTGCAGTCGCCCAGCAGGAATATGGGAGTAATAGAATATTATTCAATTGATGTGATAGTATTATTAACTGTAGCCTTGCTGGGGCTGTTCTATGCCATGAAGAAACTGCTGCGACTATTGAGGATCCTTCCTAAACACGATGTCAGCATAAATTTGCCCAGAAAAAGCTTTAAAGTCGATTAATTTTGTACATATTATATATAGAGAATAAATTTATTTATAAATTATTAAAGTTAATATCGATCGAATTCACAACCGCTCATTGCCTTGTTAGTAAAACCATTTTTATCATTGTCGTTGTTGTTGTTATTATTGTTATTGTTGGTTCCATTTACCATAGCCAATGACGTAATTTTAACAGATTTCCTATTGTTCTTAAAATGCATATATGCCCCTGCACCCATTCCTGCAAGTCCTAGGATTACCATGGCGTAAAAGCTGTAGCCTGCGGACGAGAGAAGGAAGGTAATTGTTTGAATTTTTTTTAAGAGAGGACCCTCAAGATCGACGCTCTAAAAATTACAAGGATTTCGTAAATGGAATTTGCATAAACTTCATTAACTCACTTCTTCTATCCAGAAGATTGGAAATAATACTACAGGAACGTCAGAAAATATATCGATCTTTTTCGTCGGTTGCAATTGTATGTTGAACTGCATTCTTTTCATTGCCAGAAGAGGAGTTGCGGTTTTCTGGAAAAGAACTCATTTATTAAGTCTTTCTATAGAAAACAACAAATATTTGTTTTTATTTAGAAAAAACGTCCAATGTCTAATGTAAATCAACTCCCGTAGTTTCTCATCCATATAACCATATAAGGCTTTATCCGTTATTGCTCAAAATTACACATTTTTATTACTTTTTGTGTTTAATGTAAAACAAAACTGCTCGTATAATATGTACATATGTCTATAAACTATTGCATTTTCTAATGGTGGTTGATAGTGGAAATCGTCTCGTCACTTTTTGTTTGCTATAATTTTGCTGTAATAATTTTTTATATTACGTAAATGAGAGTTCTACGAGGCACCCAAATACGAATACCTAAACCTACAAGTTGTACCCACCGAGCACAGATATACATATACATCTAATATCCTATTGATTAATACTGTTGATTTAATTGGGATCGACATGTATAAACTTTGTAATTGTCCCATATGGTTGAATTGATCAAAATCATTCGACTCAAACCGACTTCTGACTCATTTATTTAGTTTCATTAAAAAAGGCCTCATTTTAGGAAAAAGTTTCCTCTTTCCTAATTCTCATAAACAATCAAAAAAATTTCTGGTTGCACATAACACTGATTTTATAATCTTACTAAAACAGGAGTATACATACTGGTTACAATCACGAGTACATGCTATACAAGGTGTTTTTTAATAGGTGGGAGAAAATGAAATAGATGTATCCTGAACTTATTTTAAGACGAAAGCTTCATTTTAAGGAATATCCTGAATTCAATTTTTTTAAGAATTTTTATTAATTTCCTCGTCATTTGTAAAGATAACTGGCTTAAAAGTGGTAGATACAATAATTCTAGCATTTCATACAAATTGAAGTTATAGTTGTTTAATATATTCTACAAGGAGTTACATTTTTCGAGGTTAATATTTTATATTAGAACTTTTTTTATAACATTTTTCGACCATTCAATAACTTGATTTAATCCTTTATATTTACCTATAGCTATTATGCATCTTGGGTTTTCTATTAGAAACAATAATTTAGAAGATATCTATAAAAGTAACTAACCGCGTTCGAGCCTATTGACCTATGTCGGCCATAATATGCTGTGGAATATGTGTTTGGTTTATTTGAAATGTTAATTTGAAAATTCTTCCATGTTTTTGTTTGTATTGTCTTTATCGTAAATTAAAATTTAAAGCTAACCCTGTTTAAGGGGACAAGCCACACAGAATAGAGGCCTGATTGCGGCCATTTTTCACGACTCCTGTGCATGCGCTTTCAATACTTTTTTTTGTTTTTTTAGAAAGAGATTCAAGGAAAAAGGTGGACAGGTTTTTTACGCGATTCTTAGTATACAGTATTGCCAGATGACTCTGAATTAAAACAAAAAAATTTTTTAAGACACTTAAAAATTATTCTATTCTAAATTTTAAAAAACAATACGTCAGTTGAAAACTGAGAATATATTATACAAGAGCCCAAAAAAATGGCTGCAATCAGACCTCTATTCTATGTGGGAGGGGACTTGTCCCTTTAAAAAGTTCTGATATAAAACATTAACAGGGATCATGGAAAATGTAACTCGCTGTAGAATAATTTTAATAATTATAATTTCAGTTCTTAGGTAATGTTAAAATTATTATATTTATCATTTTAGGCTAGTTCTTCACGTATGACAAGGAAATAAATAAAAGTCAATAATAGAATTAAACTTCAACATCCTGTGAATCAAAATGGAAGCAATTTAAGACATTCCTTTACATGAAATTTTGGTCTTAAAATAAGTTCAGCATTCACCTATTTTATTTCCTACTACCTACTAAAAAGTGACTTGTAGATTTTCTAATAGCTACTACCTAATTAGTAACTAGTCCACTATCGGCTAAAGTTTATAGGAAAAGAGAATGCTTTTAAAATACCAAACCACCAAAACACAAAAGAGTCTACTTTTTTCTTTGTCGCAGACAATATGAAATACTAAAACAAAATCGTTATGCTAGAATTTTGCAGTTCAGGTAAGTTATTAGTATTATGGTTATTTTCAATACTTTCGATTTATAAATCGAATAAAGCTCATCACTTTTAAGAAGATTGCCGTCAAATACTATCGAACCTGCTAATGAACGTTAAAATAGATTTGAATCTAACTTTTTTATCTTCTCCTTCCACACAGTCACGACAAGCAACTTGGAAATTTGCTCATTAAGAGTAACTGTTTGGTATAGCTGTTGGGTTGGAGGAATAATTTAACCGTACTTCTTCAAGGACAAAACCGAAAATGACCTTACAGTAAACAACGCACGTTATCGCAATATGTTAGTTGAGCTAAAACAATATAAAATATATCTGTTAGATTATATGGATAGGGAAAGCATGCGGTTTTAGCAGGACCTGTCACACCACATGCGAAACGAGTGATTCAAAGACAAATTTCCAGATCGCCACATCTCACGTTACGACTGTCAAAATTGGCCTGCAAGATTAGGCAACTTAACGCCATATGATGATGATAAATATGATTACTTCTTTTGCGGTTCTGTAAAGTCTCACGTGTACGGCAATAATCCAATAACAATTCAACAATTAAAAAATAAAATTATCCGTATTATTATCGAAATTGAGCTACAATTTTGTAATAATGTACTTGAAAATTTCCTAAAAAAATGAGTCAACAAAATCGGAGCGACCATTTGTAAAACTTTTTTTATTTAATCAAAAGGTCTGTATTATACATTAATATACAGGGTGTCCCACGCTCAGCGCGGTGGAAGATATTGTGAATACGGAAAAGTTTTTTGAATTTCTATTTTCACTNAAAGTGATTTTAGCTCTCTGCAAATTTGCATACATCATCAGTAATAAATACATATATGGCATTGACAAAATCAATTTGACATTTCTGCGACTATTGGAACAATTAGATTGAATTTAAACTAATTTAACCTCAAAAAAGGGCCAACTTTTAGGAACTTGGAAACGGCTGGGTTTAGGGATAGAATAATGTTAACAAAAGTTGTAGATTTTTGAATTCTGAACACGATACCGTCGGGAAAATTGGGGCATTCCATTTGAAATAAGCGAGTTATTGAAGTTTTAAGTCGAGCAATTTTGGAGGCATATTTTGGGGGTGGTGAAAGACTTTTTTTCAAATTTAAATATGTCAAAATGTAGCTTATTAAGTCCTCTTTTAGCCCCAGAAAATCGAATCCGAAATTCGCAGCAGTTAGGGCATATTACCGATTTCCGTGGGAACCTGCAGCTGTCAAAAATTTTTAATTTTCCAGAATAACTCGGAAACAGTAAATTTTAGACATGGGACACTTTACATAAAGTGGCCTTAGAATTTAACGAAGAATCAAAAAATGACAAAAAAATTGGGGTGTTCCATTAAAAAAAACATAAGTTTGGTGTGTTACGCTTCGGGGTGGACTCTGTATAAAGGGAAATTAATTTCTAAAAGTAGTCCTTAATGTTACCTAAGAATCAGAATCGCTTCTATTTAAATATTCCTAAGTTAGGATTGAGCCTAAAGAGCTTCTTATGAGTCGTTACTGTTAGATTCGTTAAATCTTTAGATGCTTCATTATTGTTTTGAATGCAAGTCTATTAGAGCCAAATTATTGGCATACCTTACTAAATAATTTGACACTCTTCCTCAATTACACTTCAAGGACTTTGTTGAAAGATCACGTTTACATCCAATATAGGCCTATAATGTCCGTATTACAAATGAACAGAAATTTATTTGTTAATAGAAACACAAAAGCAACTTTAATTTTATTAAATAAACTCAGATTAAATACTTAAATGCTTTTATAGCAGAGAAAAAAATTATAGTAAAATATGAGAGAGTTGACAAGGTACAGGGCTATTAGCATTTGCCCTGGTTTGCCCGAATTTTGACGAGCACTTGAACACGTTTATGTTATTTACATTTTTCTTGGTCAGTACCAAAGTAGCTGATTATCAGTCCAAAAACATGCGCAAAATTAGTTTTGAGCATCACAAATGATCATTGCGCGATATTTTAATTTTAAATTAAGAATTAGTGATACAAAATGTTCAAAACTAGTTCACATTTTGGAATAGCCAATGCCTCAGCTTACCTTGCCTTACCTAACTCTACTTTTTGTTTGGTTTATGACCGCTAATTGTTTTTTAAGGTAAAGTAAGCCAAGTTATGTTTAATATATTCTTAATAGCCCAAATAGTATTACGTAGAAATTCCGTCGTTATGGATTGAGTTTTCATCCTTATTGGCCTTTCCAAATGTAGCAGATTTTCTGGTTTTGATTTATAAATACATATCTTGAGATGTGCCCAGAGGAAAAAGTAAAGGGGGTTTTATTTGCGAATTTATCTATAGAATAGGATATTGTCAGGCAGCAGAGGGCCGTTAGTTTGAGTATTTGATAAAATAATTTTAGTTCGTATCATGAAGTTCTACTTAAGTGAAGCGGTTCTTCTAAAAACCACCAAACTCTTGAAAAAAAATAAAAATTAAACTAAAAAAATTACAAAACTGATTCAACACTGAATTTATTTTTTTTAAATTTTGAATGGATGTGAAATATTATGGGGACATAATAAAGGGTCTTCAGAGAATCTAATGAATAATAAATATACAGCGTGTTCCATTAGAAAACGTTAGAGGTTTTTAGAGAAAAAAGTCAAAATTTGACAACGTTACGAATCTCACAGTTCAATCAAACATAATTTCAAACCCCTATATACCAAGTTTGGTTTATATATCCCAAAGGTTTTTGAGATATTAGTCCGTTTCTCTCTATGTATATTTGACTAATCCTATAATAAAAACTGTATCTTATCTTATTTTACTTTACATTTCCTTAATACTGCTTTTTTCTAGCTGTAACACATAAAACGGGCAAAACTGGTATTGAGTTATAGATTTAGTTAAAGGCATTTTATATTATGGATCTTTATTACGATTCTAAAGGAAAAATATCGAATATTCGTAATTTTCATTCCTCAAAACTAGTTTTATACATTTTTTTTGAGCAATACCCTAATACAGATATTACAAAATATCGTCGCTTTCTACACTTGTGGTGTAACTGATAAAACCCTCTAAAACACCTCGATCGATATGCATCCATGGTCTAACGTAGTGGAGTAGCTATAACCAGTGTGTGCTCTTATTATAAATGCATATAAATTCCACTGCTCATTTGATAAAATACTCTTTCAATTAGAGAGTATTTGCGCTTTTTATCAGTCTTATAAAATTATACTTCAATTACGCTTATGTCATTTTATGTAGAAGGCGATGATATGCAAGGTAATATCCTGCAAAATTCTCTTTTCAGTGTGTTGTAGGTATATGTATATTTACTTTTAATGATACGGTATTAAAAATGTAAAAAAATGAACTCACATTTAAGAAATCAAATTTGTTGTTAACTCAGTTATTCAGAAAAAAAATCAATCAATATTATTAAACAAGAAATAAAAAAGTCCAATTAAAGTAAATTCTAATAACAAAAGAAAAATAGGGTCAACCATATTGCTGGTTAAAAGCAAGACCGTCACAAATCAAAAAATGGAAAATTAAGTTTGTGGAACCTCTACTCTTCAACTATTGTCGGGATTGATATGCAATGTCCTCATTTGTATATATTTAGCCGTTTCCGGTAAATAGCCTAGTGGTGAGTGTAACGTCTCTAAATGTAATACTATATTTTTAGGAAAGATTACAATTTTAGTTCAATCGCACTTCGTGTGATGGAAATAGCAAAATTATCGTCAAAACACCCACAGTTCGTAAAGTCACGTCAGTAAATACAGGGTGTTTTAGGCGAGGCACTATTTGAGATATGTGTTCTCTACTATAAAATAAAGAAACAAGTTCATGTGAACATGGGTCCGATTTGGATCGGTAGCGCAATTAAAAGGTATTAAAATTTAAGAAATAAATAGGTTTTTATTTTAATGGGCTTAACCTACTGCAGATAGAGCTTTTAGATTTTATATGCATATTAGGTAACAGGAGATACTTAATTAAAAAGTAAATTTCCTCTAATTGTTATACGGGGTGGTGTATTTTCTACAATCTTGGTTCATAGAATCATTTAGCAAAATTTTTTCATACGCTACTGGTGGATTTTAATACATTTTTCAAGTTCTATTATCTAAATTTTGTCTTTCTTAATTTTTGGTCAAATTTTGTCCAATTTTCACATAAATTAAGTAATTTTTAAATTTAGACATATTCTCAGGCGTCAAGAAGCCTGTACTATTTTGATATTTGATATTAATTAAATCATTAAAATAACGTTTTCCCACGTTATATTTGAAAATTTCTAATTGATTTTACAATTAAAAAAAAATTATAGTATATTTTAGGTATGTGTTCTTTTTTTTTATTTTAATACTGTGTAGCTCAGCTACCGATCGAGATTTGATGCATGTTCATATGAATATGTATATTCTGAGATAATATGAAATTATGTGAAAAATTAATTATGCGAGGATAAAGAAAAGAGTATATGGCGGTACTAATCTTTATCGACAAAAATGTTTTTCTTACATCTTATAGGGATTTTTATAAAAATTCTGTATGCTTTATATATGTAAAAGGCGACAAAGTTGGCGTCAATGCATATTTTGTTGTTATTTTACATATTTTTTATTAAAATACTAATTCTTAAAATTTGTAATTTAGCACACTTTGATGGAATTTTTAATAAATGTATTTGAATAAAAGTCGCTTTATGTGTTTTTAGCAAATAATTATCAAAATCGAAAATTTAAACATTTATCTGAAAAAGTAATTTTGTTTTACGGTATATTACACCAAAATGTTTCAATGTTGGTTTTATTACCGAAATCCAAGTGCAACGAAAACTGCAATATTTTTAAGTGTCAATATCTGAAAAATATAACTTTTGATTTATGACAGCTTTATTCTTAACCAGGGATTTGTATCGTTATAAAAATAAAAAATACAAGCTAAAAAGTGTTTTTATGTCATTAAAAATGTTTAATGGAATTGAGGGGACTAGAGGAAAAGGGGTATAAGTACGTTATTTATTTAAGGTTAGTTACGGGTATATTTGACAACCTAAAGTTCATATCGTCGGTACAATGCTAAGTCACGAATATGAAAATTATCAGTTTTGAGAAAACGAAGGTTGAACATTTCCGTCCGTTATAAAACAAATAAAAATAAATAAATAAATAAAAAATTCAGGGTATGGCATGTTATACTCGAAATATACATTTGTGACTTTGTCATTGAAAACTTTAAAGATTTTTACGTGCTATCATTACACATAGGTGAAAAAAGATAAATTTGCACATTCCTGATTTTGGCATTGTACCGATGTTCGGTATAAAAGGGGTCCAAGTGCTTTCCACGCTCTCAGCGCAATTTATTATAAATTTATTTAAAAAAATTCAGCTTTCTTGGCAACTTTTTGTTATTCATTTAACTTTAGATGCAAGTATATCAATATCTGCACTTCTTTTCCTTTTAGTCTAGACCCCTCAATTATAAATAGAATTTTGCCACATATTAAATAGGTAAGTTATATTGAGTTGGCAAATCAGACAACTACCCACTGCTTATGCTTTTAGAATTTTCAGTCAGCAATAGTTTTGATTAAACTTCATTAGATTTAGGATATCTCATAGTCAAAAATTTAGTAGTCCTTCCAATAACATTTTAAATACTTACAGGTTCAAATAAAACTTTAAGTCCATGTTTTTCCTTGTCTGGGTGAAGTCCATCAACATCTTTCAAATAAACTTCATCGGTTTCGTAAAAATGTGGTAGACTACTCAATATTGGCACTCCCATACAACGACTCATGTCCACAATTCCTTTTTTTTGACAAGTATCTGGAGTACGGCAATAACATTTCTCATTAGGATCATTAGTTTGATCTCCAAGAGTCGTTTCGTAAATCCTAAGTGAAACTTTCTTATAGACCGTGTCGCCTTTGTAATTGAGTTTTACGTTTCTACATAAATCTGGGGAATAAGATTTTAAACCTTCTTCCGGAGTTAGTAAAGGAGGAAATATCCATCCGTCAGTTCCTTCGAACCGATTACACTGCTCTGAATTCCAAAGGGTAGTTTTCTTTTTGCCATCCATTTCAATTAAACGGCCCAAGTCCTTAGACTTTTTAATTCCTCTCAGAATTTTAATTCTTCCAGTTAAACTAGCATTTCTCTATAAAACTGTTTTAAAATTTATGTCTTTAAACTGTAAATTTAATATCTTACAGATCCTACAAGAGAGAATAAATAAATTTTATCATTATCTGGACGGGATTTCAATCCAGGAAGTTGAGTTTTGAGTTGTCCACATACTGCCGAAGACGCAAAATCTTTCCCAGAACAATTGAGTTCTATTCCATTGAAAAGAATATCTTTTATTTTGGCAGTAAGGAAAATCGTTTTGGGATTATTGAAAAGTAATGGAATGGCTTTGCTTATAATTGATAAAAATACTGGAGAATCTCGGATAACCGAATTAACCATTCCCTAAAAATAATGCATATTTTTTCATGTAAAACAACATACATTAATCTTACCACAATTGCTGGATGAATTATAGTGACATAATCATCGTCTCTTAGTGTTCCAGACTTGTTTTCATTAAATTTGAAAATATCATAAGGCGTGTAGGTAAGACTATCTTCAGTATCATTTTCATCAACATCTACTTTTTCTTTGTATTCACTGAAAAGTAAAAAAATAAAGAAACGTTCAGATCGTATTTAAAAATACTCACTCGTAGCAATACGGTCCGATTTCTTTTAAAATCGGCTTAGCTCCTTTCTGGATCTCTTCCGAATTAGTGACATTGAAAAAATAAAATTTAAAATCCAACGGAAATGGAATCTTTAAGTAGATACCTCGAATCTCGTTACGTTTTCTTAAAGCCGTTTGCTTAAAAACCACATGCTTGTTATAAATTCGACAATAAAATTTTCATGAAATACTTACATCTCTCAATCCAATGTTAACAATTTCATCGAAAAGAAAGAATTTTAATGAAACTCCAAGAGCAGCTATTGTGCATGAGATATACAAAATTTTCTTTCCAGAAACCATTCCACCTGAGTGGATATCACAATTTAATTTAATTTAATAATTTTAAATTGTTTGCTTTAATGAATCTCTGTACAAATTAATTCCGTTTGTGAACTGCCCTTAAACGGTGTATAGTAAGGCTTTTGCTTTTTCAAGGTTAATGTTAAGGTTTTAAATAAATAATAGGGAAATTACAAACGTCGTTACTACCAAAGTAGTTTTATTGGTCTTTAAGCTTAATGTTTCAGTGTCATCAAGAATAAATTATTTACGTTTACGATTCGTCAGATCATTATTAATCGAATTAGTTATTTTAAAAATAACTGAAGTTACTATTGCTAAACTTGACAGTGAAGCAAAAAAAACAATCCAACTTTTTTCTTTTAGTATAGGTATATTTAAAAAAAAAGTTGATACTGTATCTTATTGGATAAAAACTGAACTCTTATGGTTATTACACATTTGATCGAGGACTTACGTCCTCATTGAAATACTGATTCAATTATATGTGTAGGTATTTGGATTAAGGAAGTGCGTCATATGACATAAATTTGGTTTACATACAAAGTGATCCGAATTTAAATATAGAAAATTTAACAGAGAATTTTTATAAAAAAATAATGCAAAAATGTTAAATAAACCATGTGTTAGAAATAGTTCCTAAGAGATCTACGCCCATTTAAAGGTAGGACTATAAAATAGATTTTTAATGAATAACTTTTAGCCGGAAAGCGGTATTAAAACAAAGTTCTGTACGCCTAATGACTTTTTAACGGTGAATCTATCTAAAAGATAGGTTTCAAGTTCAAGCAGTCAGGGTCGTCCGAAAAAAGAATGGGAAAGTTTAATACATTCAGTAACTTTTTTACTGTATAATATTTTTTTTGATAACAATTTTATTACCTTCAGGATTTTCTGAATAAATACATACATTTTGGTAGTTTTTCTAAACATGGGTCGTTTTTAAAAGAAAATTGTCGAAAAATTTAGCATTTCTGAAAGTTTCGTTTATTATTATACAAAAATGGTGGTTGACAATGAACTAAAATAATTGAGGAGCTTAGACGCAAAAAGGTGCAAATGACGAAGATAGGTTTTTGAGAAAAGTGATATTAAAGTTGAATGTTTACAGTAAATTTGGTATTGAGTTAAAGTTTGATATAAGAAATGACAGCATAAAAACATATTTTCTCTCCATTCTTTGTTACATGGATTTAACAAAATTAAGTCGTATGTTGTGTAAATAATTAATTTTTTTTTAAATGTAATTTGTAGCCCTTTGCTTTTAAGCTTCTCAATCATGAACTTGTAACGTAATAGCATTTGATATTTGAATCAAAGTTACATATTCGATGTCAGTTGATCATTAAAGATTCGAAATATTTTTATTTTGAATTTTAGTTACTTAAATTTTCATACTTAATCAATTAATCAGCATGCATAATTTACGAATGAAGAATACGATGATATATATACAGTGCTTTCATAAAGTATGGAATAAATTAATTAATTTTAAAACTAACATGAATTAGAAAAAATTCTCGGACCCATCGACTTAGTTGTTAAAATACAATTTTTTTTAAATATTAATCATATTGATGACATCATCTCTGTTTGAGATATGACGTCATCGGCCATTTTTGTAAATGGCAACCCTTGTTTTTTTTATTCAAAATATTAAAGAGCATATTTTTGAAGTATAAATCGTAAAAAAAATGAGGGGGTTACACAAGACATATTTTGAGAAAAATAGCATTGAAATACGCAAATCAATCTATATTAGTATTTATCGCAAGGGACAAAAAAAAGACCAAAAACAAAAAAAAATCAAACAACAGAATGTTTGTTCTTCAGTCAAACTGATTTTGCATATTGCATGCATGGTGTAGTACTTACCATTTCAAATTATTTAAAAACGGCCAAGCTAACTGAAAGAGAAAGGATTGAAATTCTTTGTATGACTGGATTTGGCGATAGGGTGCATACCCAAACAGAAGCTGTAGAATTATTTAATACAATTCATCTTGATCGGCAACCAATTAACCAAGGCACATTTTCCAAAATTGAGAAAAAGTTTCGAGAGTTTAGTCATGTCCGAGATCTACCTAAAACTGGTCGATCGTCAATATCGGAAGGCAAAAAATTAATATTTTGATGGTAGTGCAAGAACATCCACATTCCACAATAAACAACGTATCATCTCTATTGAATAGAGCCGCTTCCACTGTGCACAAAACATTGAAAACGAATAAGTACCATCCGTATAAAGTGCAATTAATTCGTGAGCTCTCTGAAGATAATTTCGATCGTCGAAATCAGTTTTGTGAAGAAATGCAAGATCTCTGCAATAATGATGAAACCTTTGTAAAAAGAATAATTTTTTCTGATGAAGTCACATTTACTTTAAATGGCCACGTCAACTGGTAAAACTGTCGTTATTGAGCTTCTAATAATCCCCATTGGGTGATGGATCTTCATAGCCAACTCCCTCAAAAAGTGAACGTTTGGTATGCCATAATACGGGATAGAATTTTGGGTCCTTATTTTTTCGACGGTGCTCTAACTTCAGAACGATATTTAAGTTTTCTTCAAGAAGACTTAATCCCAGCGCTAGTTACTCTATATCCCGATCCAGAAGAACCAGATCTGCCAAATACAAATTTACTATTTCAACAAGATGGAGCGTCTCCCCATTATGCAGCAACTGTGCGAGCATACTTAAACGAATGTTTCCCAAATCGTTGGATAGGACGTAGAGGAGCTATCGAGTGGTCAGCTCGTTCACCTGACCCGACGCCCCTTGACTATTTTTTATGGAGATGTTTAAAAAGCAAAGTGTATTCCACTAAGCTCTTAAATTTGGACGATTTAAAAAGGATTCGTGAAGAAATACGTTTTATAACTCCAGACGTCATCGACAATGTTCAAGAGGAATTTATTAACCGTCTTGTTTATTGTTCGGCAGTGAATGGATCTCAGTTTGAACGTCATATTTGATAATTTGTTTTTTTTTTGTAGACTTTATAAATCAATGCCATTTTTCTCAAAAAATGTCTTATGTAACCCCCTCATTTTTTTACGATTTATACTTAGAAAAATATGCTCTTTAATATTTTGAATGAAAAAACGAGGGTTGCCATTTAAAAAAATGGTCGATGACGTCATATCTCAGACAGTGATGATGTCATCAATATGATTAATATTTAAAAAAAAATGTATTTTAAAAACTAAATCGACGGGTCTGAAGATTTTTTCTAAAACATGTTAGTTTTAAAATTAATAAATTTATTCCATACTTTACGAAAGCACTGTATATATTTTTACGGCTTTTACAACAGTTCAGATACTCCAACAGTTGAGTTTCCATAGAAACTTATCGGTCTTTTAAGTCGTTGAGCTTAATGTCCATTGTTTAACTAAATATTGATGCGCTACACGATAATTACAGATGATCTTAATTTTTTTTAACGAAAATAGCTATTTAGGTTCCGGCCGCGCAATCCTATTTTTGGGTAACCAAAATATTGATTTTTAAAACTAACATTTTTTAATGCTTCATTGAAACCAAAGGAAATCTTATCATTTGCAACCTGTGCAGAATTTAAATCTAGAAAATGAACTAAAAAAATACATTTTTGCAATTGGATATTAAGATCTTTTCAAGTGAACTTTAATTAGTCAACGTTTGATTAATGACCATTTACTAGAAGTCGAATTTCTAGTTCCTCGACTAAACCTCAAGAGTATTTAAATTATATAGACGACTTATTCAATTATTATGAAGACGAATTTTTGATAGGCAAAATGCCTGGTTGGAAATGGATGACCACCAGCTCATTTTGCCTGGCAAATTCAAAAATGGTTCTATGTTAATTATGACCATAGACGGATAGAATGTTTATGTACAAGAAAAGACCACAATTATATTTCTATGAAAAGACCAGTAATTGGGCCATTTAGATCACCTATATAAATGTAACAAATTTTTATGTTTGGAGTATGCTTAAAAATATAGTTCATAATGAACCAGTACAATCGAACAGAATTAATTGTTAAAATAAATAAAGCATTACATTCTCTTCTGGAAAAGAAGATTCAATTAAAGACGATTATTAATTCAATGTAACATCGATGTTCAAAGTATATTGAAGAAAATAGGATCCATTTTGACCAAACCCAGCTTGCCAGCAAATGAATTTAGTCATCGCCGGCGACAGATACATTAACAAGACAACTTTATTGTTTGCATTGACTTTATCAGGAATTTCTATTAGAAATGCAAATATCGATATCGGTCCAAATTAAAGAAATAGAGGAGACCCATCGATAATAAGAAACCCATTAGTACTGTGCAGATGTGAAGAAGAAAATATCTTTAGGAAAAGAAATGTCCTAAGTCCAGTGAAATGTTGGATCTATTCAAAGAAAAAATGAGAACCTTTATCATTTGATGAGTGAAACAAAGCGGTGGAATATATCACGAAGAATAGAAATATCTTTGACGCACATGGATACACAGTGAAGACAGACATGATTCAGGACAGACTTTGACAAAATCCAAAAGGGTAGTAATGTAGATGCAGGAAGTTATTTATAATAATAATTCCAAAGCGCACCTATATAGATCTATTCGATCAACAAAACCCTGTAAGAATCTCCTAAAATGCGGTGAAAAGTGGTATCGTAATTTGGTACTTGTACTATTGAAGAATTTACTTGTGGTATATTTTATAGTCATGCAAGATAAGAAAACGATAATGGGGTTAAAAAGTTATTTTGAAGCATCTTCAAAAAACAGTAACCTCTTCTGGAATCCGAACTCCAACCGAGTTTACTAGTTCATTGCCATGAACTAGAGCAAATTGATAATCGATTGCGTTGTCAAGTGTGTTACGAGAGACTCAGTGGGATTAAACTTAAAGCAGCGCAAAATAAAACCATCTGATGATTTGATTTTGCTCTGCCTCTACGAAACTTCATTGTGTATTGCATTTACACAATTTTTTTTAGCTTAATACCTTATTACTTATTTATCAATTTAATTTGTTCTCATTTGTATTCTTATTAACATTATTTTTATAAATATTTTGTTTGGAGAACACTTTTTTAAATAAAACATCTTTTTCTCGTGTACAATATTAACTCTTCATTAGTTGCTAGAAATATTTAGGAAAATTTAATCGATACGATCTCTGACACCGGCGTTAAAAAAATTTTTTGGTTTCGTTATAAAAATTCTCCAAGAATTAACATGAAGACAAACATGTATAAAACTATATTATAAAAATTCACCTAACTACTTTTAGACTATGGAAAAACGAATAAACGTAAAGAAAACTAAAAAAAATAAAACAAATTAAAAATAAATTTAAAGGAAGGTTCTAGGGAGGTACCTGGAAGGAAAAGCTGAAGTTAACGTAGAATCAATTGAATGGCTGAGTTCGAAAAGGTGTCATCTCCAAAAAAATACATTTTTTCAGGAGAGTAAAAAAACTGTATTTACGTTCTACAACTGAATATTATGTCCTATTTTTTCACTTTGGGTGCATCATCGTCACTCATTGTCAATTATTTCTCTTGCCAAACGATGCGTTGTGGTCCAGAGATGTCAAATAAACAAAAAACCGAATATCGAAAAAAATTTTAGATGACACCTTTTCGAACTCGGCCATTCAATTATAATATGTAATAAGTAATTAGTCGGTCTCAGAGATCATAAGCGATTAATGAAGAGTTTGAAAATTTTGGCAGGGCCAAAACAACTTTTCTGATTTATTTTATTTTTTATCCGTAGAAATAAGGACATATAAAAGATTAAAAACTATTAGTTTAAAATCAAAATAGTCTGCAATTAAAAAATAGTATATTATTCAACGAGTGTAAAAGTACGCCATTAAACATGAGAATGAAGTTTGCAGGACGAGTCTGCGATTCGTCCTGCAAACTTCATTCTCATGTTTAGTGGCTCTTTTTCACGAGTTGAATACTATACTTTATCTACGACCATCGACCATGGTCACTACCATGATCAAAGGTATTAAAATCACTAAAAGTGTTGCCAATATAAAATCGTGACACTTTAAAAGTCACTAAATTCATTATTCAAAATGGTGGGAGAACTGTGGAATAAAGTGCTACTTTATCCACTGTGAGCATTTTATTCCACAGTTCCCCCACTCTTTTTTCACTGTCGTAAAATGCTTTACTTTCACGATTGAAAACTATTGAAAAAGAGGTTAATTATTCGATGGTCGTAGATAAAATAATTTTTTTAGACCTAAAAACAGCTTTCGATTTACTGTGATAATTTACATGCATTATGCGCTTCAGATGCATTTTTCTCGGAAACCGTTGCATCTAGCGGCTTTAATAAAGTATATCTTTTTTACGCAGAAAAGTCAAGGAAGAAGATTTTTCCATAGTAAAATGATATACAGTGTACAAAAAAGTTGTAACGGTTTAAATGTATCCTAATCGTCGCTTGTGGCGCCCTCTAGAAGCTACACTAAAATCGTCGATAAATTTGAATTTGTCACTCCAAAGAAACCCCGAATACGAAATTTCGTGAAATTAGCTGGAAGAATTCGAAAGATATTAAAGAAAATATGATTTATTTTTTCAACTTTGGCGCCCTGTAACTTCTGATCGAGATAGAACCCACGTTTATATGAACTTTTTTCTTTATTTTTTACTAGAATGTATGTACCTGAAATATTGCCGTGCAATTTTGAAACACCCTGTATACTATAGGGCGATTCCAAATTTTCTTTAAAATTTAAGGGTACATTCATTAATAAAAAAAACCTCTTTACTAAATAAACATAGGTCTCATGGCATTCATTTTCAACATACAAGACATTACAATTCTTAAAATTTTGAGATTTTTATTTATTAATTTTCAAACTATCCAAAACATTCTAACCAAATTTGATGTACTTTGTGCCCCGTTTGCATATCATTAATAATAAAAATATTAAATGCATTAAGTAAGTTGTAGAAGAGATGTGAATAATTTTTCAAATTATTTAAGAAAAAAAAACAATAGAAATCAAAATCTATTTAGTGAATTCTATATGTAGTAGTAATTTAGTATTCTGCTCAAACAGTTCTTTATATCCCTGTAAATTCTAAAGTGTTAATAATATTCAGACTAACGATAAGTACACATATTCCAAAACACACATTTTGCCTAATAAATTTAAGATTGCAACATTTAACTTATCATTTATTTCAAAGAAAAAATTATTAATCTAAACAATTCCGACAAACAAAGTAAAGAGTTTTTAAGGGTGATGTGACGCTGTTTGACCATCAATATTTTTTGCATCTCGTAGGCATACTTTGCAAGAGCTATCGAATATCTTCCTGTAATATACTATTTCCTAGTTAAACTAGAGTTTCAGTTAGTTGTTCGAGAGTTTACAGTGGTTCTAAGTGACGTCGAATACGTCTGACCATGACGTAGAATGAATTTCATGCTGATTAAAATAATTCACAATCATATATTATCTTGCATGAAGAGAAAATCAGAGTCAATAACATGTGCTACAGGGATAACGTGATCTTTTAGGATCATATCAATGTATTAATCATTTTTTATAAGAGTTGTATCAATTCGAAATTGATATCTCTGGCGTCATCTAATGTTAGTTGATCGTACATTTTTTTGTCTTACTTTAGTGTTTGTTAAATTTTTTCATAAAATTGTATGTCTCAGATTTCAAAATAAACATCTTTTTTTTTCAAAAATGCGTTAACATACTATTTTTTTACTTTAAAGAAAAAGTTAAAGAACAATATCGTAAGAAAATCGTGGCGAATTTTTAGCTTGACATTTTTAAAAATTACAAAAGTTATGATTTTTTAACGTAAAAAAGTGTTTTTCTTATTGCTGCAAGATCATGATATTTTCTAACTTGAAAAATTAATTTCTGGCTAATCTAACGATTATTATTAGAAAGGTAATATAGCAGAATATTCCAGAATTTTTGAAGTCGATATTTCAAGCCGCTCTTAGTGATATACGCCTTTTTTTAGGCGGGATCTCCAGAGATTTCATTTGCACTCTATGATATTGTGAGGTATGTGTGTACCTTAAGGGTTAATGCAGCGTAAAATCTGGATATTTCTACACAATCACTTGATTTTTTGTACCTGCTTCGAAATCTTAAAGTTATCTGAAATAATCAGCATAAACAAAAAATCCTATTAAGATGCTAAAATAAAACGTTTATCAATTATGAAAATATCATTTTCACCCTTTCATTATACAAAACTTAATAGTAACAAAGGATACAAAGAAATATTCGCATAATTTTTAGAGCGGAGTAGATCAAATTTTGTACTAAATAGAAATAATGACAATTTACCATAAAATGATAGGAAATTCGGGAAAACACACAAGAAACAACTCTTTTTAGAATTAATGTTTACATTTACATAATTAAAAGATAAAATTTGATTTTTACAAAGCTGCCTTTCTTTTTTCTTTTTTTTTGAAAAATTCAATAACTATCTTTCTTTCTTTCTTTTTTTCTTTTCTTTCTTTGTTTCTTTTTTCTTTCTTTTTTGAAAAATTCAATAACTATTCGTATTTCGGTAACTGCTTAGTTACTGCATCTAATATTTTTATAGTTCTGTGGCTTGGTGCAAGAAGTGCATAAGTCAATTTTTTGAGATTTTGAGTTATTTATTGATTTGAATATAATAAAACGCATACTCTTTGTGCCCAAAATGCCAAAGACCTATTGAACTCCTAAAGCCATTTTCAAAAAATAATAAATGTATATGTCACTTTTTTATTATATCATTATATTTTTTTACTATGTCATTTATAATTAATAAAATTTAAATAAACATAACATTTTTTATTATGAAATATAGAGATAAAGATAATCCAATTACAAAATTGTAAGATATTGAAAATAATTATGCAGGATAATGCTACAAAAGGTGGTTTAAAATTTCAATTTGACAAGTCTACTAATTTTGAAAAATGATGATTTATGACTTATGCACTTCTTGCTCCAAGCCACAGAGTTAATGATACTCGATCAGGGGATATAGTATATCAAAATTTGAATAACATTTTTTGGTTGGTTTGAAAATGAAAAAATAAAATTATCGAAATTTTTAAAATTGTAACGCTCTGTATCTTAGAAATGAAACCATAATACCCATGTTTAATTAACAAAATGCCCTTGTTTTTATCCAAAGAGTGTGCTTTTTAATTTTTTACTTTTTTGACAAACTGATTACCATTATTTGGATGCTTATTTTTATTGTTTTATTTAACTTTAATATTTATAGAATTTCGGTTACAAAATATATTTTCTTACCTAATTTTCCGTTTTCAATACCTTAAACTATGGATTTATTTTAGTAAACTTTTGATAAATTTATTATACAACAATCTGAATGAATTCTAAATCCACTGTACATAAAAAAAGTTACTAGGGGGATTCGGGTAATTAATTTTAGTTTATAATTCAATGTTATTGACACTCGGTATAATCAGCTCTTGAATAATGTAATTATTCAACCACTGATTAGAGTGATTACGCGAAAATTTGTATAATTTTGTTACGTATTGAAGGAAAAACCTATCCGCCTATATGTTGGTCGCCATTGCTAATTGATATGACGAAACTATATAAAAGTAATATTCTTTATTTAAAAAAACTTAAAATTGTTAGTTATTTGTTTAGTTTATTTAAAAACCATCTATGGAACGATATATCAAATAAATGCAATACTAATATAAAAAATTGGTAATTTATATTATTAAAAAGTAGATACATATACAGGGTGGGTCTGATTTGTGTTCCGAAATTTTAACAGGTAAGTCTAGGGGTAAAAACAGATGAGATCGGTCTTATGACAAAAGCTTGAAATCTCAATAGGGTAAATGTGCCGGTAGTTCGGCCTTAATATATAATGTATATATATATATATATATATACAGGGTGATTTACGTAGCCCGTTCATTAGAAAATTTTTGACTTCCTATTATCGTAGCGCTGCGAAATTTGGGTTCCAACTATAACACAGGCCTGCATTGAAAAAACTTAGAGCACCATTCCACCTGTACTTTATGTTTTTGAGTGCGCTGAATTCGAAAATGACATCGAAATTACTGAATCACATCAGAATTTCGAGATATTTAAGTCCAAAGAGTAAAAAATATAAATTTATTAATAAAATAAAAAATGTATTGTGTATCCAAACTTGCCATCAGCTATAC
>JABRWK010000490.1:24394-35354 GCA_013372445.1 Hypothenemus hampei | reverse complement strand
AAGAGGATTGAAGCAGGTAAAAAGTTTTATGGTACAGTACAAGGGTAGACAAGATTTCATTGGACGAAAAGGGGTTTAGTCTATATTGTCTAGAGAAGTACGTAGGGATTTTTTGTTATATTGTATAGTTTTTAAGTTATAAACAATTAACTATGATTTTTTCATCCATTTTTTCGATTTTTTTTCAAAGTCGTGTAACTTCGCCAAAAAACAATATTTCCAAAAAATCCTACGTACTTCTCTAGCTGTTCTTATGTATAATCGAAAAATAATTTACTTTTTGTTCTAGGGCAAAAATTGTCGGCGCTATGTCTCCGGCAGTGGACCCCTACAAAAAAAACACGGCAAAGGAGAAATGCTGTACTGCCGCCATTTTGTTTTTTATCATTATGAAAAAATTATATTTTGTACTTCATTAGTGTTACAATAAAGAACTATTTCCAGAATTTCGATTTGTTTCATTGTTTCGCCAAAAAAAAAATTCCAAAATACGTATATATTTTCTTGCTTTAGAGTGGCCTAACCCCTTAAGCCACTTACGGGACTGTGGAGCGACAAAGGATGCTGGGTGGGATAAAATAAGGTATGGTAAGTTAAGTCATGGTAAGATAAGGTAAAGTGAGTTATGGTAAGGTCAGTTATAGTACCCACCATAAGTTCCTTACCGTAATCCATGACTTACCGTACCTTAATTTACCCCACCCAGTATCTTTTTTCGTTCCACAATCCCGTAAGACACTTAAGTATTGAAATTAATGTGAAAACAAACTTTTAAATAGGGTATTTCCGCACCAAAAAAATCACTTATTCGTATACTACTAATAATCGAGTAGATTACGAAAATGTAAACGGCAATGCTGTCAGTGGTTTCCAAGATATTGAACTTTTACGTGGGGTTTAATACACGTCTTAGATTCCAAAATCGACCACACGCTGTAGGCCTTTGAATTGAGATCCGGTGAGTAGGGTGACTATTCAACAGATGTGATAAAATCTGAGAAATGTATCTTACACAACTCTTGCATCATTTAAGCTTTATGAGCCGGAGTAGAGTCCTGTTGAAACATTCAATGCTGGCTGTCAAGGTGCTGCTGCGACCACGGTGCAACCACGGCCTCAAAAATCTTCCGTTTGTAAACTTCTTGATTGATTTTGACATCCTTATTGAACTAACGGTGGCTTGCTGTTAGCCTAAATTCCGCCCCAGACCATAACAGACTACGGATTTTGACGGTGTTCTGTAATGGTCGACGTGCCGGGAGCCTCCGTAGACCACATTCTATCGTTTTAGTGATTGTAAGCTTGGTCTATCGTAAAAAGCTTCTCATTCATTAACACTAAACTGCCATGCAGATTTGGGAAAAAATTTGTATATTTCAGGCTAACATTAAAAATGTATAAGTCTACGCCAGACCTCCCAATTTATACATATGAATCAATGAAATTTGCGGCCGCAGCAGATACACGAGGCTTGGTTTTGAAGATACAGGGTGTCCCATACAGGCGCATATGGCGCGGGACTAAAATTTAGTTGTATCCAATAATGGTACACATGGCAGTTTAAGTGTTAAAACGATTCGCTTCCAACGCGACCCTGTGGCCCGATGCTTGAGTTAGCAGCATCTTTGGAGCCGTACACGCTTATTTTTATCTATGCGAGTTGTGCTTTTGTTTGTTTGATGCCGATTTCATGAAAGATTTTTCACTCGCAGATCTTCGGATTACAACCGATTTGTTTTTTAATAATCCTGCGGTTTCTGGACATGTTGACAGAGCGCTTTCCTCCTCTTGTAAGTTTTGACTGCATTCCTTAAATCATTTAACATTACGAGATACTTCAAATCGTGCTATCTGGCGATTTTGTTTCCTACATTGATGCAAAGCTGTGACGAACATTTATCTGACATCTTTAAAAAGAATACGAATAACGAATTATGTTTAGAAATACGTATCTATAGAGACTTTGGAGTACAGAGAATTTGATCAAAATAAATTCAATACTATAGTATACACTAAAATTTTTGGCGCCATGGCAAAAACAAATTTGTATACAGAAATTTTACCGCATCTTGTATATCAAATTTCTTCGGATTAGTATTATTAGCAAAAATCATATAAAAACTTTAGTTTGAAGATCCCATATCTAAATCGTAATAGTTATTTATGTAATAAGTGTGTAAAGGGATGCCTTATGGTATGAGCTCAGAGTTGTTCGCTCAACAACAACTTCGGCTCAGCGTAAAAAAAATCCGAACGGATGACATAAGACATCTTTACTCACGTATTGCATACAATATTTTTTCTACAGAGGAAATTTTTAAGAAAAACATTTTTTCTATAAGAAACTATAAAATGTCACTCTACAAACCAAAGACTATATCTAAAGGATTCTTTGTACGCTGGTAGAATAAAGAATATAATATATTCTTTATTATAGGGTGTCCGGGGTTTTCGTAGAATAAATTTTACCATGTATTCTACGGATAAAAACAATATTAGTTTGCTATATAAACTATATTGTATAAATGCTTTATTAAGGAAATACGGGGTGTTGAAGTTTCATATTTTTTTCAATTTATCCTTTATAGCTTCCAAAGTTTTTTGAGATATTGAGCTCAAATTTTGAGCATAAGTTACTCTTTAGGGTTTGCATGATTAGGTAATATTGGATGGTCGTGAAAATCTACAGGGTGATATTACTTGGAGTTGAGATCCATTTTATCGCCCAGAACTTTTTTGTTGTGCACCATGTAGTATTCAATTTTAGAGTGTTAATTGCCTGTTCATTTTAGAAACTTTTTATGTGTTTTAACCATTTTAGTATCTCTTACTGTTTTTCAGTTATTTGCAAAAGAGTAAAGTAATGTATTGCACTTTTTTCATCGAATAGGCTCGGTTAATTTCTTTTTTTTCTTTTTTGTTTTTTCTATCTGAAGTTCCTCTTGTCTCTTTTTATTTTTTATTTTTCTTCTGTTACAAAGAAATTTTTAACATTATAATTAAAATGTCAGAAAGCAACCGGACCTACTCGATAAAAAAAGCAGCATGCATTACTTTATTATTTTGCAAATAACTGAAAAACAGTAAGAGATACTAAAATGGTTAAAACACATAAAAGTTTCTAAAATGAACAGGCAATTAACATTCTAAAATTGAATACTACACCCTGTAGATTTTCACGACCATTCAGTATTACCTAATCATGCAGACCCTAAAGAGTAACTTATGCTCAAAATTTGAGCTCAATATCTCAAAAACTTTGGAAGCTATAAAGGATAAATTGAAAAAAATATGAAATTTCAACACTCCGTATTTCCTTAATAAAGCATTTATACAGTTTATATAGCAAACTAATATTGTTTTTATGCGTAGAATACATGGTAAAATTTATTCTGCAAAAACCCCGGGCATCCTATAACGATAATTATCAATTTATTTTCTTACTTTTATCACTGTACAACATGACAATTGTTATTTAATGGAGTAATTGTTTAAAATTCCAATTTATTTATTTTTTTACAATAAACTTTTTTCGTACATTGACAGACCTCAAAACAGTACTCTCAAAATGGTTCTGACATCGCGCACTTGCGCACTGTGAATTTACTTTAGGCACGCTGATTTACTTTACGCATGCTAAACTACTTTACGCACGCTAAATCGCTTTACGCACTGTCTTTAGTCACGGTAATGCGTTAGCAACTGTTTTTATAATTGAGTATGTATAAAGAAGCACTTTTGATACCATTTACGATGTGTAAAATGGTATTTTATAACCGCCTGTAGAAAAAAATCTATTTTGTTTTAGTAAATGCTAACTAAAGTTCAAGTTTTGTAAATCTGAAAATTGAACTATTTTGAAAGCAAGCCTTATGAAAATTTTCTGAGGTGCATATTAAATAAATATGATAAATTAAACTAATTGGAATATTTTTACATATTGATTCTCATACTATACGTCACCGTATGTAAAAGGTATAAGTTACCTTAACAATAAATAGATAAAGTTACAACATATCGCTAGTTAAAAATAACATTCCAAATTTAAAAATTATACTCCTGAGATAAGATTTAAAAACAATGGAGTGTTTTAGCTGCGCTTTGGTCAAGGTATTAAAAACATTTTAACATTCTGAGATGTTATAATTCGTTATTTGCGTTTTTTGGTAGTCGAGTTACGGTTTAATGTAGGACAGACTTCACTTATTGTTAAATTATTAAATTGTACAAATATTTTTATCCAATATTTATTTGTATTAATTGCTAAGAAATATGCAAAATTCTGCGAATATTGTTAATTTTCAATTTGAAACTAATAAAACGCACCAGCGTAATTTTTTTGAGAATTTTTGCTAAGAAATCTTTTTTAAATGACAATTTCTTAGAGAAATTCAAAATCATTAAGTGTTACAGCAGAAAGATAAAAAAGTTCAAAGTTTTTCTTTGTTGATATAATGCAACCAAAACATCCCATAGTAATCATTTTATTAGTTTTAATGTTTAGCTCAATTGTCTGATCCATAAAATTTTTTGTCTATCACCTATTTTTTATTAATATATTGAATTTTTTTATGTATACCATTAATTACGCAACAAACATAACAAACCATTTTCTTAAATATTTTAATGAAAGCATCATTACTAGTATCCAACTTTTTTTGTTAAACTTCTCCAACTTACGCGCTTCGATCGAGTTTTCTATTTCCACGATCCCACCTACGTATGTCGTAGTAAAAATTTTAGTTGTGCAGAACAAATTTTTAGTTTGTTAAGTAACTATTTACATTTTCATGCGTGTCATAAATTAAGGGTTCAATTTTGTCTTGTTTAATTATAATATTAACCGACCATATTGTTAGTGGGGATAAATTATCAACTGTGCAAAAAGGAAAAACTTTTTTGTTTCTTTTTTAGAATATCAATTTTGTAAGTTTTTTAAAAATCATTAAAATATGTCAAATACACTGGCAAGCATAAAATTCGGGTCACCTCAAAAATTGTTAAAATTAAAAATTCATTTTCTCACAAGCCAGTGGTCGGATTTTGATGATTTTTTTTTAACTGTACTTTCACCGCCTTTTTCAACAATAAATTTTTTATTGAAAAATGCAAGGTGTTTTAAAAAGTTGAATATCTCTGGAAGGAATCAAGATAGAGGGGCGATTAAAAAAACAAAATACTCATTAGACATCAGGCTACATGATTGAATGGTTTTCAAATACTTGAGCCACCTGATATTGCCCGCAAAAGACACTAAACTTTGATGAAAAGAGCATGACACCATTTACACACCCTGTATAACATGTAGATTTTATTTTTTGGGCATCTCCTCACTATTGGAAATTCTTCCATAACAGAGCTACAGTTGAAAAAAAAATCATCAAAATCACTGGCTTGTGAGAAAATGAATTTTTAATTTTAACAATTTTTGAGGTGACCCGAATGTTATGCTCGCCAGTGTATATCAGGTATCGGCAAAATAGTAGCATGAAAGATTCGTTTTAGTAGAAAGAATTTGGAGAATTCTCCACTCACTAAAAACAAAATAATATGTATTTCGGTATCTCCTTTTCATTATAGGAACTTTGCCTTTTTTAACATTTCAATACAAATCATAAAAAAGCATCCACAGTTATATTACTTAAGAGAAATGTTCCCTGAATTCTTACCGAATCGTTTTGTCTCTGGATCCAGAAGCCAAAAATGGGCCCATGTGGGCACCCTTTTTATTGTCGGCTCCTGCTGCCTCGTTGATCGCGTTAGTTGCCAAATCGGGAGCCCATGCAATACATTCAACTACATGGTCATGCGCGCGCAATTCGTTTCGACATTCTTTTGAGGCTACACCCCAAATACGTATAGATTGATCTGTGGAACAACTAGCCAACAGAAGACCATCAGAAGAAGGTCGCACCATTCTAACCTACAAAAAAGGAATTCAAAAACATGCTCAGTTTTAAAGAAACCTTGACATGCTAAATGTAATATGAAGGGTACAGAAATAAAACAAGGAATGTCCATTTTTCTAACAAACTGAGTTTAAGCCATCAATGTGTATTATTTACGTGTATTGTCTTGTGGCAGTAACCCTATAGGTATAAAAGAAGAGATGTACAGAAAATATTGCAATAAAAAAATATTATTATACAGGCATAAAATCAGAACTGTCCAAACACAACCGGAATAAAAGTGTGAATGTCCGCCTAAACAAATATGTCTGTAAAGGCTGTATGACACCATGCATAATTTTCTGTAAAATTCTCATAAAGATTCTAAGAAAAAGTGATTTTTATTACGCATGATCTGTTTTTATTTGACTTATTTCTCTAAATGCTGTTTCAGCGACATTTCTTGTTTTATTCCTGTACCCTTCATATGTTTAAATAATAATCTATTCACAAATTATTCGTCAAATTTTCACTACATCGTATTTTTTACACCTTTAATGACGTATTTTTGAATGAGAAGTTGGTTTTTTAAAAGAAATTGTAATAAAGTCTAACAGGAACTGAGATTTAAATTATTTATTATGTAACTTAAGATTTACTAGAAGAAGCTAGAATAAACTTGGAATATGGCCAAATTTGCCTCCATTGCAAGCAATCAAATCCCATTTTACAGAACTAATTCATATCTTCTTCCATCTTACTATTAACATTAAAAACATTAATATTAAGAAAAGTAAAAAAGTCGTCAAATTTTTTAACTTTTTTATTGTTGAAAATTTCATTATTTAATTATTAAATTTCGGCCCCTTAGAATAAAGAGAAAATTTACAAGAGTATTATAATGACAGTCTGAGAGTAAAAATGAACTCTAAATTTAGTTTATACGTTATTATACACAGTGGCCTTAGGATTCAGGTCTGAGTGCTCTACAATTATAAAAAGAAAAAATTGTGAATATCGCAGAATAAATATGTCACATGGTTATTACACTTTTAAATTGAATACACCCAAATTTAAGTCATTTTCAATTTTCTACAAAATTTGTATCCTTATATTTAATATAAGGATACAATTTTTTATTAATTTATAAGTTTATTATACATATAAGATTATATTACAACATATCCCACTAATTGCATAATAATTTTTTTGTTTGCAAACATAGAATTAAAAAGGTGATTTTTTACCCACCCACTCTCGGTGCCCTGTATATGTTCTAACGCAATATCCAGTAGACACTTCCCACATCTTAATAGTTTTGTCCCGACTGCAGGATACAACAAAATCACCTGCTGGCATGAAAGCGACACTACTGACGCTATGATCATGTCCAAGCATCGTACGAATGCACTCGAAACTCTGCTGAAAATCCCATAGTTTGATACTCATGTCAGAACTACAGGAAACCTGTAAAATAAATACAAAATGCTTTGTAAAAATTATAAGAAATTCAAATAGAAATTAAACATAGTAAGTACATCTCAATACAACTAGTCTTACAATCAAAATTTGACCTCATAGATTTACCAATAGTTTTCCTGTAGTATCGAATGCAATATCCTGTATTGGATCGGTGTGACCTTTTAAGGGTCGTTCATATTCCCCAGTTTCAAAATCCCAAACTCTCATGGTGGCGTCCTCACTAGCCGAAACCATCAGACTAAACACTGGATGAAATATGACACGTGTAACTGGAGCACGATGTCCTACAATTCAGAATTTCGTCGTTTAAATTTCAAGAGTAAGTAGAATGAACTAATACTTCATATTCTTTGTTAAATGACATTTTGAAGAAAAACTGAAGCGCTGTGAAAAAATAGCGCCATATTAAAATTAAATATAGAATCTGCAATTTGCATTTTTTACACAGCTTTCTTTATTATATTTTGTACATACAGTTTGGTTACTGTATTTTGTCAGTTTTATAAGTTAAAATTTATAAATGCATAAGAAACGATTTTTATCTTATCATAACTTGAAAAATAGTGGAAAATGTTAAGAGATATTAATATCAACTAATCTTTAATTCGTTAGAATTTATTATTAATCATTTGACACTTACCACACTGCGTTTTAGCGTTTTAACACAGCAGGAGAGCAGACCATATCATAAAATTTTGTATATTGAAAAATCGGTTATTTTCAACCATAAAATAACTATATTCTTCAACACCACAATGGATATAACGACCTTTGTGTGCATTAAAACAAATGGTACTATCAAACAAACTGCTCCACATGGAGTGAATTAAGCATCCTGGATTAGCCATACTAGGCATTTTATTATTTTTGTAAATTTTTAGAAAATCGTGGTCCGCTCTACTGGTCAGCGACTTAATTTCGACTTTTTTTTAACTCTTTATAACACTTAGAATAATCGACAATCTATTAAAACAGAACCAATATTTCGGACGATTATAATCGTAAATAATATTATGTAACCAATAATTATTGGTTGAATGTAAAACAAGGTTCACTTGACACTAAAAAGGAACTACATTCATTGGAGTATCGTAAAGCGAAGCCTTGTCTAGACTGGTATTGCAAGAGAACCACACTGACCATGCCTTTTAGCCGGCATGCAGCTCAAGCTCTTGCTAATTTTAAATTATATATTTTTTGTTATTTCAACTTATGTAATAATTTAATATTTTAGATTCTTATACATATACAGGATGTATCTAAATATGTGCGACAGATTTTAAGGGATGATTGTTGAGATCTTTTTGTGAAAAAAAGTTCATATAAACATATGTCCAAATATCCTTCGTTTCCAAAATACAGACGGTTAGTTTTTCTTTTCATATTATATTTTTTTAAAACGTTTTCAAAAACGGTTTAAGATATGAACATGAAATTTGGTACACACTATAGCGAGATAAATGTGCATATGCTGGATCAATCAGAACATTTCCATTTCGACCAGTGGCGTTCGTGTGGATAAGCGAAGACATGTTTTTAATGGAAAAAATTGTACGCCACTGATTTTTTTTAATTTGAATATTTTCTGTATCTTTCTTGAATATGTTTCTGTAAATACTTCATCAATTTTTAATCAAAAATGCTTCAGTGTTTTGCTGTTCAAAAAGCCAGTTTCGAGTTAAAAAATTATTGGAAATTAATTTGTTTTTAATTCCTTTATGAAAAATGAATAACAATCAATAATATTAAATCGCAACAACAAAGAAAACAAAGATAAAAATTATTTTAAAAACTAACTATAATTATAACAGATGTTGAAAATGACCCCCCCCCTCAGCGGTAATACACGAATTTATTCTATTCCTCATTGACTGGCGTATCCGCTGAAATATTTTTGATGTATTTCTTATCGTTTCACAGCCAGCAATAATTCGACATCTTAGATTTTCAATATTTAAGTATTTAAAAGAAAATTTACAAATTAAAAAATTCAGTGGGATACAATTTTTTCCATTAAAAAATGTCTTCGTATACCCGCACGGACAAAGCAAATTTCGTACGAGAATCCGTAGGTCATTAATAGCACAAGTTAAATAAGATTGCAGTATTGCACTTCATGAAAAATATCGTGCATGCATAAAGTTTTTATTTTTAACTCGAAAACGGTGTGTCGGACGAAAAAAAAGTCAAGTGAGCTTTTTTCTTTTCAAATAAACGAGGATAATAGAAACAATTTTTATTTTCAGAAAAGTCAATGGCGTACCATTTTTACATTAAAAACATATCTTCGCATACCCACACGAACGCCACTGATGGAAATGAAATTATTCTGATTGATCCATAATATGCACATTTCTTCCGCTATAGCGTGTCCCAAATTTCATGTTCATATTTTTGGACATATGCTTATATGAATTTTTTTTCATTAAAAGACCTCAGCAATCACCCCTTAAAATCTATCGCACATATTTATATGTATGTATAGTATTTTAATTTTTGAAAATGCAGCTGAGAGCTTTTAGGAAAATCAAAGTTGCTGTTATTGTCTCAAAACTATAAATTTCCAGGAAAAATCGAATAATATTATAATATAAAAGGTTCTTATAAAGGACCTTGTGTATGATTTAATTTTAATTCTCAAAAAAAATATCTTTAGAAATTAATTTAAAAAAAGTAAAAATTGCAAATTTCAGCTTTGTTTTGAAATACACTACTGGAAAAGATTTAAGGAACAAGAATTTCTTACAATTATTTTGCTGTTTTTTGAAGAGCTGTATCTCTGTGAAAAATGATCGTATCGGGACGAAAAAAAAAGCATTTTAAAGCTCCAAGTTTCTAGTTTTCAGATCTTTGTGCAGAAAATTTTTTTGAGCTACGATTATCGCGCAATCGCAAGAAATAGAGCAAGGCAAAAATTTCTTAAAATTTTCTTCTTCTTTTGAAAGCTCTACGGGGTTAGGAAAATTTTTTTAAACTAAGCCAATGCATTGGTCAGTTAACCAGTTTATTCAGCTTCAATTTGCTTTGTTTTTGGCCTCTCTACGTCACTTCCTTGCCGAGATATTGGACTTTGAATGAAAAAGGACCCTTTTGCCTTTGATCGGTGATATCTCAGCAACCAATGATCGCACAGTAAATTCAAGGGCAGTTTTAGAAACTTCAATAAGAGCCCTACAAAATTCTTTCACCACTTTTTGAGAAAGAATTTTTTTTTACCCTTACCATTCATTTGAAGAAAGAGCAAAAATACGACTTCTTACAGTCTTTTAGTAAATCGACCACAACTTTACAAATATTGATGGGAAGACTACTGTTGCCGGGCAATTATACAGCCTAATGTACCCCCAATAGTACTCTAAATTTTCAAAGTGATCCATCGAACCGTTTTTCCGGACCGATTGATCAAAGTTTTACAAATCAATTAAAGGAACAAATTTATGATTCTTAGACATTGTGTCAACAAAACCAAAGAGGAAACGATTTTTTTTCGACTTTTTGCACAGTTTTGCATTAGTTACTTGATAAATTTTCAAATTTTCAAAAAAAAAGAAAAATTTCCAAAAATTTTCAAAAAAATCAAAAAAATCTTC
>JABRWK010000490.1:2656-15791 GCA_013372445.1 Hypothenemus hampei | reverse complement strand
AGTATTAACCCACATAAGCATAGCCTCATCAATATCACTATTGACACACTTTCTCAGCCTTTTTCGTTTGCTGCCAAAATTGTCCTTTTTTTCTAAAAGTTTACCTTTGTTTTTTAAAATAGTGGATAACGTGTTGGCGGGAATCTTAAATTGTGCAACAATATCTTTCTTTTTCTTTTCACTTTTTTCCACTTCTTCAATTAATTTCAATTTTTCCTTAAGCGTTAAACATTTTATATTTCTTTCCGACATTTTCGCTTTTGCACCAAACTATTTTATTACTAATTGCCCAATTAAATAAATTCTTTGTAAAAATATCGCCACCATTAGCGTAGTCGACTTGACTAAATATGTAAAGAAATTGTTCGACTAATAAAATATAAATTTTTAGCTGTCAAAAAAAATAATACTAGAAGTATAATAAATAATTTGCCGAAAAATTCGAGTTACAGTCGTTTAATTGCTAAATATTGGTTTCGAGTATTAGAGATATTCGAGTAATAGAAATTCGACTTACGGAGATAAAATTACTATACCAAGTTGCTAATGTTTTATTGTTTGTGCAAAATATTCGATTTAAAGAAAACTTCGAGTAAAAGGAGTTCGAGTTATGGGAGTTTCACTGTATTTCAATATTTTGTGTAATATCCTTTTGGGGTCCATATCACTTTAGCCCAGCAAGAATTTTTGTTTTTTTTTTTAAATCACTTATTTGACACAGTAATACGTGATTCTTTACAAAAAAAAGCGGGTTTTTCAGTTTTTCATTTTATATTTTTTTCTTAATTTTTCCAATATTTAAGTGTCTTACGGGACCATGGAGTGAAAAGGGGTGCTGGGTGGGGTATAAGCAAGATACCTAACCTAACTATAACCCCTGAACTCTCTTCAAAGTCAATAAAATTTCGCCTTATACTAAAGATTAGTAAAACCACGTTCTATTTACCCCACCCAGCACCCCTTTTCACTCCACGATCCCCTTAAATATTGAAAAAAATAAGAAAAATATATAAAATGAAAAACTGAAAAACCCGCATTTTTTTGTAAAGAATCACGTATTACTATGTTAAATAAGTGATTTAAGAAAAAAAACCCAAAAATTCTTGTTGGGTTAAAGGGATATGTCACCTCCTTTTGCTTTTACGACTTCCTGGCACCTTTTGGGCATTGATCTAATGAGGTTTTCTATTTCCGAGTACTCAATTTCCGACCATGCTTTGGAGAGCTTTTCAAACAATTTGTTGGCGTTTTTGGGCCTTTCGAATCTAATTTTTCGTGCTAAACTTTCCTAAAATTTCTCAATAGGATTTAAATCAGGGCTTTGGGCTGCCCACTCCACAGCTGTAATATTCTTCATGCTTAACCACCTCTTTAACAAGCCGAGATGTGTATTTGGGATTATTATCATGCTGGAAGATGTGTCTCAAAGGCATGGTAGAGAATATGGCTCCAGCATGTTCATCAGGATGTCCCGATACATAAAACGATCCATTTTCCCGTCTATGCGTTGCAAAGGGCCCACACCCTATCAAGAAAAACAACTCCAAACCATAACTCCATGTTTGAAGTGGGTCATATACATTTTTTATTTAATCTTTCGCCTTTTGGTCTTCTCACACGTAACTTACCATCACTTTGGAACAAATTAAATTTCGATTCGTCGCTCCAAACAACTTACTTCCATCGACCAACGCTCGAGTTAATATGGTCTGTTGCGAACTTAAGACGGGCTTTTATGTTCTTCTTGCTAAGAGTGGTTTTTTTACAACTCGAAAACTTTTCAGATCACTTTCAACTAATCGACGTCTTATTGTCCTGGATGAAATGCCAGATGGTCCAGGCTCGTTCAAATTAGCCAAAATTTCAGAAGAACTCATGAATGGTTGACTTTCTACTATTCTTACAATTTTTCGATCAAAAGCTTTCGAAGTTTTATATTTTCTAATAATTCGGGACACCGAACACTCCTTGACTAACAATTGTTTTGCTATTTCCACTTGTTTCACTCCACGTTTATACAGGTTAATAATTCTCTCTCGTATATCTATAGATAAAGATTTCCCGTTAGCCATATTTGCTCTGATCGAAAAGACTTATTTTATGTAGAAAAAAATTTATTTGCTTCGAACAGTAAATTTAAACTATAAGAATTTTATTTGAAATTTTAATCTTGCAGGTATTTTGTCCAGCTAATTTCATATCACCAAAAAAAAAATAACAAAATCAAAATAAATAAAAATATGAATTCTTGTTTTTAATTACTAACAACTTCCACTTCAATAGTGCAGACTTTTAAAATAAAATTGTTGCAATTAAAAATATTTTTTCAAGTTTTAAAAATCTTGCAAGTTTTTTGGCCAATACTATATTTGTTTTGATTAATATTAAAATTTATACTAATGTTTTGACAATTATTAAGTACCATTGGAGGTGTTTTTGAATAATTTCATTCGCATCTTGGTTAAATGAAGTAAAAGTCAAAGCACTGTTATCGGTATTTCATTATTTTTCGTTGTATTTGTTGATGCTTTTGGTATTGTTGGTTTTATACTCAATACAGTTACAGATTCTGCATCATCTTCATACTCCACGTTCGTGTTTATTGAATCTAAAATTTTTTCACTGAAGGATATTGTGTTTCTCTTTAAATTATCTATGTAGGCTTCAGCTACCATTGAAGATTTCCATGCACCGTATCTTTTTAACGTTAATAAATCGCCACCTGCATCTACAAGCATGTGTAGCTGAAGTTCTTCTGAAACAGTGACCAGTGTATAATTTCGGGCTCATCAAATTCAAATATTCCGCAATTTCTTTAGGAATTTGTCCAAATTTATTTACACCGAATGTTTGTTCAACTTTATTTTTGGTGATAAGAACCTTGACTATCATCGAAGAATCCATATCTTCTATGTTTGATATTATCATAGCTTTTAATTTTTGTGTCAGGCATGCCCCAGTGACACCCATTATTGTTATAACCTAAAAAAATGGTTACTGTTTGATTAATAAAAAGAATATTTATCTTATGTAATAAATATTTTCCATTGGGAGCAGAATTGATGGATGTATTGATATTTTCTGGAGTCAATACTTTGGATTTTTTAGGCTTGAAGCCATCATTTTGTCGTTTAGATAACCTATTAATTTTGCATAGTTTGCAATATTTAAGTCTTGACTAATACCCATTGTTGTTCGTAACATTAAATACTTCATAAAGATGTGGGCTTAAATTTTTTAGATAGTTCCCCAAAATAAGCCAAAAATATGTTGTCTGAGAGAGAATTTACTTTTTTCTTTGAACACTAATGCAAGAAGTTTTTATAGGTTTCTTTGTATCGAGCTTTAGATTTTTCTGGTAATAAATGTTGAATAGTGTTTTTAGCCATTTGACGAACTTCTGGAGGCTTATTTTCTATATTACTATTATCACTGTAACTCATTTTCCAATATTTTTGTTGAACTTTTTGAGAAAATTCAAAATTATTTTGAAAATTGAAAATAATAAATTATTATCTTTTAATATTTGACGTTTGACGAATGACAACTTGAACATGTCGCGGAGTAATGTCAGATGCCGCCACTAACAAGACGATGTAATAAAATCTGATTACACACACGATTATTACACACCGGTGTACGTAAAGCGACGTTTTCGGGCAATGTACAGTGCAGTATAATGGGAGGGATTTACATAACAGGAGTAGAAAAATAATAATTATTCGTTAGTAACTATATGTAAGAGCAGCAAAGACATATATAGAGTATAAATAATTGAAGGGTCTATTTAGTTACATGCATTTATAACTGTGATTATAGACTAAAAGTACAAAAATAAGTTTTTAAACACTTTGATTATACAAAAAAGAACAATAAAAATCGCTAATCACGATAAGAATAACCATTATTTTGTGTTTTAATAGGTGCGTAATTTTGACAGAAATATTACCAAAAAGGTGGCTGCCTCGGCCAAAATGAATTTCGGTGGAAACCGAGAATATCGCTTATGTATATGAGTATTCTGTGCTTATTACATAAATAGCTATTACAGTTAATTTCCATTGAAACAATATTATCTGTAAATTTGTAAGCCAATAATATAAACTTTCGCTTGATACCCAAACGATGAAAATTGGACTGAGGCTAACGAAGGGATACGCGAACATAGTTCGATTAATTGAAAAATGAAAAAATTTTGTTGCCAACCTAATATATTTTTCCAGTGGAATTTTTAAAAATACTTAGAAAAACAGGAAAATATAAATGTGACATTTTTTTGTTTTTTTCTTTCATCCTTCAATTGTTATGTATATTTATATCAAGAAAAGTTCGTCTTTATCATGTTTAAAATGAGTGTTAGGAGAAAATGGGTGCTTATTTTATTTCCCAACAAAAAAAAGGCACCCAAGTTCATAAACTTTTTATACTATAATTCTTATTGCTAGTGTAGGTTCTTTTATTTCTAATTGATTTTTAATTAAAAATATTATGTGTTCAAGTGAACCTAAATGTTAAAAAGTTTTGTTTAGATGCGTGCTTGAATAATGAAAAGGTCAAGAGGTAAAAACCTGACTTGATAATAAACCATTTCTTTGTAGAAATCAAACGCGCTACTACTTTTTTTTAATGTTGTTATTTTATTCATTTTTGTCCTCCTTTCGAATTATTTTCATATGCGGTATACTCGATATTAATTTTCTATTATCTAAAACATTAAATCAATCATTAGTATATACTAATCAATTTATTGAAAACCAGAAATACGAAAATTATTATATTATAGTCAAAATCGCTCCAATCGTGCGAGTTTACAAGTTAATAACCCATAAACTTTTAGTTCTATTTCATTTTATCGTGTACAATCGTACCACATAAATGAAATGTGTAAGATGAATAAGATAGACATATCCAGTTTTAGTATATTGAAAGGAAATAGGATTACACTTTTCAGCGGCTCTAAAAATGTTTTGTTTGGTGGCACTTTGAGAGAAAATTAAAAAAAGAATTAATGAAAATCATAAATCATGATGGTATCGAGAACGAATCCTGGATGTTCATGTAGTACCAAAGATAATTAATTTGTCTTAGGAAGACTCGGAAAGTGATGAAGATTTTTTTTTGTATTCAAGTCTAATTTTTAAAATAATAAAACATTTTGCTCAGCCCTTTTTTTGCCTATTTAATTCATATTGGATATGACCATTGGACCCGCAAAATAAAATTGGTATCGATTATACATATCGAAAGTCGTAAATTCGATTCTTCACAGTATTGAGTGCCTTCGTGTTACCACCTTCAAACAGAAATATGTACATACAGTGGTGGAAAAAAGTATGGAAATTAAAAATTTCAGTTAATTTAACTATGTCTCTATTTATATGGTCTCTAAGTACACTATCCGGAATATTGTTGTAAATATTAAGAATTTTTGGTCAAGAATATTCTTTATCTCCGTATATAAAAATTCCTTACATCGTTTTAAATATTTGCCTGGAAAAAAATTTAGAAACTATGTATATTTTGCCTAATACATAGAATTTATATTTTCAATAATATCACTCAGTTTAGTATATTACAGTAAGCAACAAGAGCTAAAATATGCCAAAAACGTCTTATTTTTCGTCTGATTTAAAACAGAAAATATTAGACCTTTTTGAAAGTGGAAGAAGACAAATTGAAATTGCGAGATCACTGCAAATTAGCAAAGGAGCTGTTTCAAAAATTTTATCCAAATATCGGAATCGTGGTGGTGTAGAAGTTGCTCATAAAACAGGACGACCCAGAAAAACGTGAGCACATGTCCATAAAATAATTAAAAGGACATATCACAGGATGACCTTCGAAAAACATCAAATTAAATAAATAAAGAAATTGCAGAAGGATATAGTATTCAGGTAACTTCAAGGATAAAAAGAAATCGCCTGATTGACATTGGATTAAATGGCAGAATTGGAGTTAAAAAACCTCTACCTTCCAAAAAAAATCGGAAGGCCCGAATGGAATTTGCCAGGGCTCATTTGTCGTGGACAACTCAACAATGGAATACCGTACTCTGCAGCGACGAAAGTAAGTTTAAACTGTTTAGCTCGTATGGAAAATGTTATGTGCATCGACCAATAAACAAACGATATTATTTTAAATACCAAATTCCGACTGTTAAACAGAGAGGTGGCAATTGTATGGTCTGGAGTTGCTTTTCAAGGTCTGGAGTTGGGTCACTAGCTCAGGTAAAAGGAAAAATGGATCGATTCCAGCATAGGGACATTTTGAGGTATACGATGTTTTCATTTGTTGAAGAAGAAATGTCTGCGTTAGAAATTTTAGCAGGACAACGATCCGAAGCATACTTCGAAACTGGTTAAGGAGGGGTTTTTAGAAAACAACGTTACCTTACTTCAATGGCCGTCCCAATCTCTAGATCTTAACCACATCAAGCATCTTTGGAAGATTTTAGATCGTCGTATCTGCAGTAAAAATATTAAAAACAAAGAACTGTTTCTTGTACTGAAAAATGAGTGGAATCAAATTTATCTAGAAATTCTGCAGTCATTGGTGGATTCAATACCCAAAAGATGTCAAGCTGTTATCGATGCACGTGGATATGCCACTAAATATTAATATTTCATTTCACATTGTTCGTTCTTAAATAATACTTATTATGTTTCCATATTTTTTTGCAAACATTTTTTTAAAATTCGTCATTAAATATTTCTAATTAAACAGTAAGAAAAATTTAATGCAGCAATCTCTTGCTACCTAACCTCATTTACCTTTAATGACCAATAAAAAGAAAATCGCTATTTGTTTAGCAAAGTTATGATAAATATTTAATATTTAATACATATAATAATTATGTAAAAAATTAAAAACCTCTCACAATATTTGACACGTCTGAAAATTTTTAAAATGTCCCTATTAATTTTATTAACTGCTGTGTAAGTGGCAATTTTTTAAGAAAAACTATTTTCTATTTCCACGTAAACAGTTATTCGTTAAATTAGATTAAAGTCTGTTAAAATAAGACATGTTAAATAAGGAAGGACATTTCTTACATTTCTTCGTAATCGTGTTTCCCATATATTCAGCTTTTCGCTTAGTATCGGTTATTGCTTTATTTGTTTATAATTAAACTGGTTTGTTAAGAACAAATCTATAGTCCATTTATTATAAAAGCAGACTTACATCATCACACAAATAACACGCGGTGTTGCCAAACCTGGCATAATGCAGAATGTGCTCCCTTTCATACCACTGATTAATAATTTTGTCAGTATGCATAACTGTTTTTTTCCAGATGTCAGGAGTTACTGTTGCAAGTGCTTCATGTCACATATTAAGACAATCGATTTAAAATACACTCAAAAGACCCGAAAATCAAGAAATTCACAAAAAACAAATTTTGCGTTCAAAATTTTGATAATTTAATCAAAAATCCCGAAAATATGTGTCAACGCCGCATCAGGTTGGCCCGAAAACGGGGTAACTAGGCGCATAAATTGCATTGCAACAAACAAAGATAAAACTATATTCGTTAGTTGGCAACAATTCATTCTTATTTGTAACGTCAATCTGCTTTTAAAATAAACGGACTATACGGATAGTTCAAACGGCGAATCATGACCGGTGCGTCACCGCTTTCCGATTATAGTCAAAACGTGCCCTATGTTACCTTTTTATTATTTTATACATATGAGAACAAGAGACAATATTAAAAAGTCATGTCTTCTAAGTTAAAAAATACGTTGTTACAAAAGTCTATTTACTAAAAAAAGACAACACCATAAAAAAATGTAGTAAATAGATTTTTAATCAATAAAAAATCAATAGTGACAGCTTCACGTCATTGCGGAGATTTTTAGTAATTATTGTGATTCTAGTATATTTTTTCGGTGTTTTCCTTAAGGTTTCATTCAAAAGACTCATATAAAAGATTAGCATCAGTTCTTTTCAGAGCTGAACGTGTATTACGAGTGCTTTTTGGGTAAGTATATATTGACATAAACTTAACTTGTATGACACGTAAGCATGGCTAAGGTTTGAACGGTTTATTTTTAGTAATAAATAAAGTTTTTTTAAGTTAGAAAAAACTGCGTTTGCTTTTATTCAAGCGGCCCATGTAAACATTGTGATTAAAATTTTAGTTCTCACTTACACATCTCAGAGTTATTTGATCTCTATACGGCAAAGGAGAGTGAATTAAATTTTTAATTATTAATCCCTGAGGCGAAACAATAGGCACTACCAAAATTTACACACTTTTTTTCCGCCTGTATTTTCGATTTGATTCATATGAAATTGGTGACGTATAAGTTGTGACGCACCGGTCATGATGCGCTGTTTAAACTGTAATCTTTTTGTTGTTAACAATATCAGACCAATTTAATAGCCTTTGCGAAAAAATTTCAATTATGTAGAAATTCAATATTAACCCTTTCAAGACTAACGGTATTTTCGTGTATATGATATGTACCACTAATTTGAACTTCACAACTACAAGTCTATTTGGTGCTTGTATTGGTTTTAAGTATATTTGTGTTAGCTGAACTGTAGAAATATATATTTTTTTCAGTAAGAATCGAAATCTTAGGTATACAGGGTGATGTATCGAAAACGAAACAAACCTTTTTCACCTAATTTATATAAATAATTTCAGAAAAAAATAAATAACAAAATAAAAAAAATAAATAAAAAATATAGCTGTTAAAAAGAGAATTAGGTAAGTTTTAAGACGGTATAATCACCACCTCATGTTCCATTTATTTTAGGGGTTGATTATCATCTCCAGGAGAGGATGAAGGTGACTAGTTTAAAAAACATTTTAAAATATATCCCTCTTGAAACTAAAATGGACGTGTTTCAGTATTTCTCTTTTTATTTATTCGTTTTGGGAGAAAAAACCCGTCTTAAAAGGGTTAAACAAAAAAAATTAATGTAAAGCAAATGGGAATATTTGAGCACACAGTACGAACTTTGACAAGGTCTGGAAACAACGCACATCAGATGACGATTGACGTGCAACGGTTTTTAAAATAAACTAGCAAGTATTTAACATTTCAAAAAAATAACACATTTCTTTTTTACGATTATTTTTTACAATCAGGATAAATCTTCCTGTGTGATTGGTTATTAAACAGAAAATTAAAAAAGAAATCGTTTCAAGAGAAAGTAGATTTGGTCATTTTCGATAAAAAGCTCCTCAATTTTAGGATCTTTTTAACCTATGTACATCGTTTATTAATCTAACTCCAAACATTAACAATCTTTTGGACTTCTAAGGACGAAGCATTAATCATCCATGAACAAATATAATCGTGGTGAAAATTATTAGCAATTTTAGGAAGAGAGAATAATAACTTATTGTTAGCTGATATGAAATGATTCATCAAAATCATTTTTCCAAAAATAAAAATAGAATTGGCTTGCAATTGCATGAGATAAACAGAAAACTAAAGAAAAAGCTTGACCCACGGGCCCTAACAACTAGTTATTTCGATTCTTTTAAATTTTAAATTTACATGGTTTTATTTTATTTTAATTGAAATATTTTTTTATAATAAATGATATTATTAGAGAGTGGACAAATTTATAGATAAGAAACCTAAGGTGTAAAAAAAGGAACGAAGCGCGTCATGATTTTTATTCAATCATTATTTTTTATTTTATCAATATTTCCAGATGTGTCTTTTTTATAGCGGGGTGTTTTAATGAATAAAAAAGAGAGAAAAGATATCTTTCAGATAAAAATGTAGTTTTTTTAAATAAATTACAAGAATTTCTTTAGACAAATTTCTTTCATCACGGTGTGTTTCTGAGGCATTTAAATAAGAATGTTTGATACTGTTTTTTTCTTCTTTATTATTGTTTTTCAGGTCACAAAGAATCAATTAACGTTTTATTTTAAATCGGTTTTCCCGCCCCTTTTCGAAATAATCTTGATTTTAGTCAAAAAGTTGACTTTTTGTATTTTATCTCTCTTAAATTACATATTACTTTTTCATGAAATGTTATATCGTTATTTTACATGCTGTTAAGCATAGAAACTGTCACATTCTGTCATTTTGTGTAAGTAAATTTTTGCAGTGAATATTTTTAAATTATTTCTTCAATTTTCCAAAAAAATGGAGCTTACATCATAAAAAAAATCATGAAGATAATCGATATCTGATTTGTTTATTTTGTTTAAAAAAACCCAAAACCGTGATCAAAATTGTGAAATTGTTGAAGGAAAAAGTTGAAAAAGTGTGCGAAGAATACAATAATTGTGATGAAAGATTTCCAGTAGTAGTTTGTTTTGGATGTAAAATTAAACTTTATAAATTAAGTGATACAAGTTCATTTGATGTTTCTAATGTTGTTCAGTTTAAACGTAGACCAAACAATTTTGCTACTAGTGTATGTGATTTTTCAAACCATTGTGTTCTTTGTTATTTAGTTCAAAAGCGTTTCAAAGAAAATTCGTTAATGATACAAACAAAAAAAGTGAGTTAAAAAAATCTACTAACAATTTTAAGTGTTCACGTGTTTGTTCAAAATGTGAAAATATAATTCGTAAGGGGAAATCCCATAAATGCACTTTTACCAACTTTCTGACAAATGTGAAAGAAAACATTTTTTCAAAATATGATACAGTTAAGAAAAAACAAAAATTAACGAGACAAAATTAAATTTTTTAGAGGAAAAGGAAAGTATTCCATTGAATATGGCACAGTTACATGGCAAGCCATTAAACATAATAATTAATCAAAACAAAAACCTGAAAAAATCCAAATTTCTGCAAAACAAATAATTGACATAAGCACTAAAATGAATCTGTCTAGTCGATAATCAATTGGTCTTGCACAAGAATTGCAAACTGCTACTAAGAATAATAAAATTATAGAAAGTAACTATAAGAAAAAATTAAGAAACGCTGGGCATATATTTGATGGGTATTTCGAAATCAAAAATTTTGAAGTCGTCTTTGAAAAAAAAATATATCACGGTATCAGCGCCATCAGTAGCAATTATTTGTAAAGATTTAAACGAATTTATAAATTATATAACTGAAAAGAGGGAGCTCAAATATTATCATCTGAAATTTGGAATTGATGGTGAAGGAGGCTTTCTCAAAATTTGTCTGTCAATACAAGACTTATTAAATAAGGAAGAAGTAGAACCACCTTCATCTTTCAAAGATTCAGGAGTAAAAAAGTTGTTTATTATTGGAATTGTTCCAGCGGTTCAGGAAAATTATGCAAATGTTTCAATTTTTTGGTCAGCTTTGCAGATCAATCAATTGCTTAATAGATTGCCACTGATCTAAAACTTGCTAATAACATGACTGGCTTGATGAGTCATGCAAGTAATTACCGTTGCACATGGTGTGATGGTAATAAAAATAATTTAAATTCTTTGGGTCAGTTACGAACATTTGATAATTGTATTGAAAACTGCAATAACTACTTGACCACTAGGCCACACTGTTCTAAAAAGACAGACGGTAACGAAATGAACAAAGGCTGCATTCGTCTTCCAATTTATTATCATGATACAAATATGGATATAATAAATGTTCCACCTCGGCCACAATTACACCTTTTATTGGATGGTGTAAATGCTATGTTTGATAATATGATGGAAGAATATCCGGAAACAACTCCAAAATGGGCAAAAATATGTAATGTTGAAAGAAAAATAACGCATGGTGCTTCATTTGAAGGTAATTCTTGTAGAAGACTGTTGAAAAGTGTTGACAAACTTCAATCGATTTGTGAAATTGGATGTCTGAAATATGTTCAAGCTTTTCGAAGTTTTAATGAAGTGGTTGAGTCTTGTTTTTCCCTGAAATTACATCCATCATATGAAACAAAAATGTTTTAAAAATGTGTCATCTGAGAACACTTATCCAAAATAAAAGTTTGGATTTTAATTATTATTACCGAACATATACCATTATTTTCAAGTGAAGAATCACTTGAAATTCATTAGTGTTGTTTGATTTATTTATGAAACGCCCTGTATAATAACATTGAAATTAAAAAATAACTGATTTTTTACTATACAAATTTATAAAAACTGAACAATTTTGTGGCAATTAATTATTTGGACATTGCAAACTTTTGGATTGATTACACTGATCAATAGGGAATTTTTTTCTCAATTGAAAATGGGTATTTCTTATAAAGATCGTGATACTGAACCCAAATCTGCCCGCGGAATTGCTCTATCACGACAGACTTTTAAGATATTTAGGTTTAAATAGTCAAAAAATGGCGTTTCTCACTGATTTCAAGAGCTTACATTTGAGTAACAAAATTTTTTTTTAAAATGTTTGGTGACTACATTAAATAGTGCCATTCTTCACCTTCAAAACGCATTGTTGATTTTTATTATACGATTTTTTTGCTGTGATATTCAAGTTTAACCCTTAGAGGACCGGAATCCGCTTTTTGGCGTATATACATATATAATATACGTTATAGTATATAAATAGTTTGTGTACAACACATATACAGGGTTTCAATTTGAAAACTAGCAATGGGGAATATCTTCTAAATGAACAGTGCTATCAGGAAGATCTCAAAAACGTATCGGGGGATTCGAGAAGGAATCAAAATGACATATTAATCAATTCGTTCTCACTTACTCCCTCGCCCCCAACCACCCCAATTTAGAATTTCAAATGGCACCATCTGTCATGTGATACCTCAAATGGAAGGTATTTCTAAACCGCATTTAGGGGTGTAATTATATTTTAAATTTATTGATTCGTTTTTAAGAAAGAGCCTCAAAAAGTCAAAAATTCAAAATTTTAATATTGTTTTTTACAAAAACTATTGGGTTTTCGATACATGTTGTAAGGAACATTTCTCTTGGAAATGACGTCCTTAATCATTGTTTAAATTTACATAAAGTTTAATTAATACCCTGTACATACATACAGGGTGTACAACATGTATCGAAAACCTAATAGCTTTTGTAAAAAACAATATTAAAATTTTGAATTTTTGACTTTTTGAGGCTCTTTTTCTCAAAAACGAATCAATAAATTTAAAATATAATTACACCCCTAAATGCGGTTTAGAAATACCTTCCATTTGAGGTATCACATGACAGATGGTGCCATTTGAAATTCTAAAGTTGGGGTGGTTGGGGG
>JABRWK010000489.1:13193-25898 GCA_013372445.1 Hypothenemus hampei | reverse complement strand
GTAACGCCGGCATTTAAAACCAGTAGCAAAAAAGTCGGCATTTTGAGGGAAATCAAAGGAGTGTCGGCACTTATTAGAATATCTATAAACGGCGGCTCGGAACACGCGACTAGCGAATTTGACCCTTAGGGTGGTCGACCACTTTTGCTGCCGATAGTACATATACATGTAACATGTGAACGTTTATAATCTCCCCCCATAGTTTCTTTTGAACGCACCAAGAAATCGATTTTGGGTAAATTCTGTTGGATTGTGGATCAAGTCTATCAAATTTTGATCATAAAATGACATGTATATTACTTGATCATTCAAAAAGGGCGTTGCCAACACAATTTTTTTATATGGAAAGGATGTGGTGTCTCATTCTAACAGTAATTGAATTCTTTTTACAACGAACAACCTCTTGTCGAAATTGATTCAGTGATTGAAGAAGAAATATGAATAACTTGATTTACAAATTTTTTATTAGATGTGCATAAATATTTTTAGTTAGTTAGAAAAGTTGGATGATTTCGTTCTTCCTTACCAAAGGATATTTAATTGGAATGCTGTTTAGATGTTTAAAATATATAATTGCATATTTGAGCAGTTCTTAGATTAATTTATAATTTGGTGTTATTAAAAGTTTTTTTTAATTGCCAATAATTTAAAATGGGTCGTATACTCTATGCCATCTAGAAGAGAAAGTAAATCTGAAATTCTGGATAAACTGGTTACATGAGATCGAACGAATTTTTAATGAAAGATTTTCGGATAATCCAATTTATTTAAAATATCATCAAGAATTAGTGATGAAATTTTTAAGAACCGGGCACACAATAAGGGAAAAAGGATCGGGGGCGAAGAACTATTTCCAAAGACAAAACAGTCTGATATTCTTGAATTTTACTGTAAAGCAAAGTCAATAATCTATATCAAACGGAACTTTCCATTTCAATATATCCACAACGACGGTAAAAAATACTTAAAGAAAGAGAAAGTCTATTCATATAAGCTAATGTTCTTGTATGAACTAATTGAAGATGATCCCGTTAGAAGATTGGGATTCTCAGAAATTCTTGCCGTCCCAATAATTCAAAATCCTGGATATTTAAAATAAATTTGCTTTAGTCACAAAAAAACACAAGTCAGATATTGTTATGTCTATTCATATATCTTTTGTGAGGGCCATACATAGAATCTAGAGTTCGACCTATGGACAGTTATATTGGGTAAGTATATTGTGGATCCAATATTTTTGAGATAAAATTTATCGGATCCTTTGTATTTGGATATGCTGCAGAAGCGTATTAATCTAATTATCCAAGGTATAGTTGAAAAAAATTGCGAAGAATTTCAAATGGAAACAACCTTCCAATGAGATGATGTGCCTCAATATTTTTATGGGCCAGTTGGAGAATGGTTGAATAATAATTATCTGGGCAAACAAATTGGTAAATGTTGACCACTAAAATGGCCCGCCCATTCTTCAAATTTTACACCACTAAATTTTTTTCTGTAGAGTTACACTAAATTCAAGGTTTATATGACCGACTTTCAAAATACCGATTAACTTAATGACATCATTAGAGATGGGCTACTATTTCTCCAGAAATTCTTCAAAATGTTAAGGCTGAACTTGCAAATAGACCATTTAATTACCAGGGAATATAAGGTGAACATTTTGAACATTTACTGTTGTGAAATGATATTGTTATTTAATAAAAACTTTGTTTATTTTTTAACTTTTTCGTTTTTTTGTTCTACCACTGAATCGATATCAAGAAAAGGTACTTCGTTGTAAAAAGAGTTCCATTACGTTTAAAATGAAATGCCAACTGACTCCCCTTTCCATATAAATAAATTGTGTTGGTAACGTATTCATGGGTGATCACATTATGTATGTCGATTTTCCCTCAAAATGCAGTAGACGTAGTTTAAAATCCAACAAAGTTTACTCAAAGTCAATATCTTGCGCGATAAAACAAAGTGTGGGGAAGATTTTAAACGTCTACATGGTATAGATCCGGTTTAGACTGGGCCTACATACTTTTTGGTGAAATTAAGACAGAGTAGCAAAATATCTTCGTTACTTAAGGGACCTTTATTTAGTATGCGCTTGCGTTTAGGGAGTTGTGGCTCAATTTATACACACATATAATTATCTTCAATTCAAATATAAGCATATCTAATTATATTTTTTTAACTCAAAATGTAACTGAATTTAATTAAAGTATACAATTACAGGCATAATGAAAATATATCATTACCGAAAGAAAATTTATAAAGATTTAGAAGAACACTTGGAATTATAAGTGTTGTAAATTGGTAACATTTGTTACGTTTTAGATCCAAATGACGCTAATTTTAAAAGTTGAAAAAGTAATAAAACTGTTTTTCTTCTGCTTTTTCGTAGTTTGTTTAATGTATTTTGTAAGTCAACATACTGTGAAAGCCTTTTTATAGATCTGCAGCGTTTTTTTTCCTTCTTTTCTTTATATTGGAAAAATTCATTGCCTTCACCATTTTGTCAAATTAAGTAGTTACAAATTGGCAGTTGACGCTGTATGTATATCTTTAGATCATCATAAAAAATAATGTTCCTTTCACAACAACGAATAATTTTCTTTAAACATTCAAGGTGATATAATATAGTATTTGGTAAATTCCCGGGGAATTGTAAAGTAATAAAAAAAATTTAGATTATGACATTTTTACGTTTATCTATTAAGCCGGGAACACATCTGACAAATGTTACCGTTCGTTCGCGCTCGTTCGCATTCACAGCAATTTGCGCTATTGTTACCCGCTCGCAAATATTCTGTCAAATTTAAATTTGCGTGACAATTTGAATAAATTCGCTAACATTTCTAATATTTCTTGAATTTGTGGTAGTTCCACTCATTTGAAGTTGATTTATACTGTTTTGTGAAAATGGCAACGAAGGTAAGTATACAGGGTGTCCGGAAAGGTCGAATAGAAAATGAAAGGGCATATAGGGGAAGTCAAAATAAGTCGATTTAACCAAATTTGCCTTAGTCCAAAAGTTGATAGTAACGGAGCTACAGGGTGTCAAAGTTGAAAAAAATAAAATTTTTTCCTTCATATCTTTCGACCGCCTCAACCGAATTTTATGAAATTTCGTATACGGGGGTTTCGTGGGACGAGGAATTCGAATTCATCAACGATTTAACTCTATTTTCTAGAGGGCGCCACAGGCGGCCATTAGGACCCTTTTAAATCGTTACAACTTTTTTGTGCTACGCTGTATGTCACTTTAGAGTAGAAAAATCTCTTCTCCTATCTTTTCTGCTCAAAAACGGTATACCTTATTGAAGTCGCTAGAAGCAACGGTTTTCGAGAAAAACACATCTAAAGCTGATGATGCATGCTAATTTTTACTAATATCTAATTTTCAACATTACTAATTATTATTTATTTTTAGGTCGCAAGGAAATATATGTTTCAAAATGGTTCGCTTTTAAACATATGCTTTTCTTATCTGATTGTGATAAACCAACAGGAACAGTAGATACAGTGAGTATATTTTAACTTCTTTCTAAGTTAATAATCAGCTGGCCAAGGCAGAGGATTATTTTGGAAATATTCTGTAAATTCTGTTCTGATTTCATGGGCATTTGTCTTTGATTGGCGTGGTGTGTTTTTAAGAGAAATCAAGGATGTATTTAAACCAGTATCTTGTCTCCAACTACCTTCGACCACTTTTCCATTAATTTCTCTGTCAAAAGACCCGGCAGGTGTATACATTTTAGAGGACGTCTTGCTTTGTCGTAAAAAATTGTGAAGATAAGTAATTGTCATTACGACTAGTGTGGCTTTATCGGGTTGTAGCAGCATAGGCCGTCTTAGGATTCTGAAAACTGAACATATGATGCCAAAAACATTTTCCACAACTCTTCTGGCTCTGCTTAGGCGATAGTTATATGTTCGCTCTGGCGATCCTTTAGGGGCAATTCCTGCATAGGGCTTCATAATAGTTTCCGTCAAGGGAAAAGCTTCATCCGCAAGAAATACGTATGGTAGTTTAGTGTGTCCTTGTATTGATCTGGGTTCGGGTAAATTAAGACGTTTTTTGGTAATCAAATTAGAAAGTTTGGAATTTTTAAACACTCCTCCATCGGATATTCGCCCTTGACAACCACAATCTATGTACAGAAAGTTATAATCGGCGTATATACTCCTCCAGAAGAATTTTTGGAGCACTAGAATAAGCTACAAACTGAAACAGCTGAAATTAATATAACGCATACATTAATGGAGCTTTAAATATGTGATTGTTGCTCGCTTATATCCTAGCATTTAGTTTTATATTAATAAATTTATGTGTTACTACGTATGTTGTTTATATTACCTACCTTTATATAGTCCTTTAATACTTCACAGATAGCTTTGCATACTTCCGGAACTATCCTTGATATAATTTGTCTTGAAATTTTAAATGTATATTGCAAAGTTATATACGAGTCCCCAGTAATCAAAAATCGCAACGTAACAATAAGTCTTACTTCTGGTGGTATGGCTTTTCTGAAGAATATATCCTGCTTAATAATTTTTGGACGAATCATTTCCAGAAGAAATGCAAAATCTTGTCTGGACATTCTTGTGAAGTTTTTAAAAAGTATATCATTCAAATCAGATAGTAAGTTCATGCCATCGTATCTATTTCTACTTAAGTATAAATCATTCATCCAGATAGTTCTATATTTTCTCTTCTTTGTCTCTCTTCGTTGTTTAATAATTCTATTGATCACAATATAGGCAGCACTGGCTACAGCTAATTGATTATTCATGTTCCTTTTATTGTACTCTTTCTCACTTTCCACGAAAACTAATAGCAAAATGTAATTTTTCAAGATGAAGGGTAGCGAACTATGACAAATTATTGTTAACACGTCCACATAGTAACGTTTCGAGACATTCGTGGCTCGCATTCGTTTGCGTTTATTCGCGCTTCACCCATTCGTACTAATTAATAAATTCGTTGCAAATGCTCGTCTACATTTGAACAAGAAATTCACGAGAATGCGAACGAGCGCGAACGAACGGTAACATTCGTCAGATGTGTTCCCGGCTTTAGATAATACATAGGCAGAACAACAAAAAAAAAATAGAGGCCCTTTCAGTAAAATCCAAAATCTTCTTTCTGCATGAGCCAATTACTTCCATTTTGGTGAGTTGCCAGATTAAATTCCATAAAAGTATTGCTGTTCTTCGAATATCACTCTTTATGTGAATTTATTTCCTATATAAAATATGCCAACCAATAATTATGTATAAATTATATACAGTGTGCCCGTTTTTCGAGGCTCACCATGGGGATCTCAGTTATTTGAAGAGATACGAAGTCAGTTAAATACATTATTGAGGCACTTTTTTATGAGGAATCCAAATATGCTATCGAAAAATTCAAGGCACACTAGATGTGGAAGTTACAGTATTCAACTTTGTTATTCCTTATGACAGCCTTATTGGATTTTTACATTTTTGAATAAACCTCTTTTTTCTGATTACAATCATATGCCACACTTTATGATTTATTTTTATTTTTTTTTATTTAAAAAATTTTTTTTTTGCCAAGCACTCTTATAAAACTAAGAAAAAACGTTATTTTGAAGAAAATAGTAAAGTAAATCATAAAGTGTGGCATATGATTGTAATCAGAAAAAAGAGGTTTATTCAAAAATGTAAAAATCCAATAAGGCTGTCATAAGGAATAACAAAGTTGAATACTGTAACTTCCACATCTAGTGTGCCTTGAATTTTTCGATAGCATATTTGGATTCCTCATAAAAAAGTGCCTTAATAATGTATTAGTTTAAAACGTCCATCTTTCACGACTTTCGTTATAAACAGGAAAAACGAAAATTGAACATTTCGGTTTTTTTGAAAAATCTCAGCAACCCATGAAAATTTTAGAATTTTCTCAACGGCATGTTATTGAGCACCAAAATGCGCAACTTTGCCCCAATTTAACCGACTTCGTATCTCTTCAAATAACTGAGATCCCCATGATGAGCCTCGAAAAACGGGCACACTGTATAAAGAAAATATTATACAATAATAAAATTAATGATAGCAGTATTCTACAATTTTTTTTCACTTTTTAAATAGGCAGTCATTATGTAAATATTTATTATAATATGTAAGTAAGTTTAATTGAAATGTGAGATCAGAAAAATTAATTCAAATTTAATCTGCTTCAAACTAAACCCTTAAGCCCAACTGAGGCAAAAGGGCTGATATATGTAGCTGAGCATACGCAGTATCGTGGTCGTTATGTTGGCGATGTCGAAATTTTACCGTTTATGTTCTCTAATTTGGTATAATATATACAGGGTGTCCCAATGAAAATTATATAGCACCCTAAAAGAAAATTCAAGTTTTAAGATTTTTGCAAAAACACGTCAATTTAGATATCGAGGGGACATTTTTCGGCGATAAATTCGTGGGTGTAGTGTCATCCCTTAACGGGGTGGCAACCCCTTCGAAAATATTAAATTGCATGGGGGTTCAGGTAGCATATCACTAAAGGTATTTCTAAACCGCATCTAGGGGTGTAATTACATTTTAAATTTATTTATTAGTTTTTCAGAACAAGAACTGTAAATATCCAAAAATTAAAACAAAAAAATGTTTTCAAGAATTATTAGGTTTTCGATACATGTTGTACGGAACTTTTCACTTGGAAATGACACCCTTAACCCTTATACATAAACTCGGGCACCCGGGTATCCATCTCGTCATATTTTTGCTCATAACGTTTAAAAAAATTAAAAGATCGAAACGAGGCTTTTGATCCTCGTTATTTAATCATTTTAGCAGCTAGAAATGTACTAATTGTAAGTAAAAAAAAATTAAAGTTAAATTAAGTGACTTTAAATATACCCAGAATACCTGGGTATCCACTAGCCTGAAAATAATCTTTTAATTCTAGAATCAATTAGGACAGCGGTTCTTAACCTGTGGGGCGCGCTCCCCTAAGGGGGCGCCGTAATACCATAGGGGGGGGGCAAGCTTATCGAAATTTTTTTTTTTTAATTTAATAATACTTAATTATTTTTTTTATTGATAGAAGAGCAAAATGAAATACGTTCTGACATTATAAAAATAAAATACAAGATCACATTGATATGAAAAACTTATAACTAAGATTGTGCCAGTACTGCACAATGAATGTAATAATAATTAACAATACTAAATTCAAAATAAGTTTAATAATTATTAATGATTTTCTTGGGCTTGTCTTGTAGAGCAAAGTTTCTCAAAAGAACTTTTTCGATATTTAATTGAGATCTGTACTTTGTCTTCAAAGCAGCCATCGCAGAAAATCCGGCTTCGGAAAGATAGGTTGTCGAAAATGGTAACAGTACACGAAATGCCATTGTTTTCAGTCCAGAAAACTTATCATCAAGCCCTGCCCAAATCAAGGGTGATTTGTTATTGAATTCTCTTTTGATTTCGGAACTTGACGTGAAGTCTATGAAGACTTTTTCTTCGGCAATTGAGAGGCCTTCAGGAGTATTTTGAAACGGATCCTGAACCCACTTATAACTTGCAATTAAGTTTTCGTCAGCAAGAAAATATTTTTTTAAATTCTTTCCCAGCATGGTTAAATGATTTTCAGTTGTGACAAATACTACTGTCACATGTTGGTCTTCTGTCTGGTACCTTTTAACACATTCATCAATATTTGTAAACATTTCTAAATTTTTTTGTTTTAAATTTTTACTCCATAATTCCCCTTTTCTACAAAAAGCATTTACTTTATCACTTGTGTCTGAAATATTGGTATTTGGTCCTGGCAGTTGAAGATTCAAGGTATTTAATTTTTCGAATATGTCGAGCAAGGGTAAGACTTTAGATTACCGGAAACTACTTCCAGTGTTTTTTTTCTTTTTTCGTAATCTACTCCATTAGTAGAGTGCGCGTATATGTTTTTTTTCTTGTGGAAATGCCTCATTCAAAAGTTAGCCTTTTTACATTTATTTCAATACTTAAGGATCTTACGGGACCGTGGAGTGAAAAGGGGTGCTGGGTAAGGTAAATAAGTGACATGACATCGACACGACATCGTCACGATACCAATACGACACCGACACGACACGGACACGACACCAACACGACATCAAGATTAAATTCGCATGAGCAAATGTAACCAGAATGACTCACGCACGAGGCTGAACGCCTCTTTGCGAACTCGGCCTTCGGCCGTCTAATTTTTCTACATTCTCGGCTCGCTACCGGTCGCCTCGCCAGTGTGTTTGCCGACATTCGCATATTGTATATTATCACATAATGGACAATATGCGAATGTCAGCAAATACACTGGCGAGCCGAACATAAAGAAAGGTTAGATGGCTGAAGTTCGGGTTCCCAAAGAGGCGTTCAGCCTCGTGAGTGTGTCATTCTGGTTACATTTGCTCATGCAAAGTTAATTTTGATGTCGTGTTTGTGTTGTGTCGGTGTCATGTTGATGTCATGTCACTTATTTACCCCACCCAGCACCCCTTTTCACTCCACGGTCCCGTAAGACCCTTAAGTATTGAAATAAATGTAAAAACGCCAACTTTTGAATGAGGCATTTCCGCAAGAAAAAAACATATACGCGTACTCTACTAATGGAGTAGATTACGAAAAAATAAAAAAACACCGTAAGTGGTTTCCGATAATCTAAAGTTGTGCCAAACTAGTAACGTTGAATGTAATGAGCCCATGTATTTACAAAGTCCAAAAAAGATTCTTGATTTTAGGGGTCTTATTTTTATATAATTTACTGCAGTTACAACCGTCATTAACACAATATTCAGACCAGGAGTCATTTCTTTGGAAACCAAAGCTTCTCCATGAATCCTGCAATGTGTCTAGACACATTGTGGAGATTTTTATTTTATAAGTGTTTGTATACTTTGGAATTTTCCAGACATAGTTCTAGCACCATCTGGGCATATTCCAACACAGTTTTTCTACTCTATATTTGCCTCGTTTATAAAATGATTTAAATCGCAAATAATGCGAGTGCTATTGCTTTGCGTTCTCTTGATTTGCAGAAAAATAATTTTTCTACAGCTGACATATCATTACAAATGAGCATCTTTATTGCTATCTGTTGCCTCAACAAACTGAATTGAAAACAATTTGTCATGCAACTTCTCAAAAAGCTGATGCTGTAGATCTTCAGCTGTATCACCAATTCGACGGGCAATGGTATCATTTTATAGAGGTATGGACTGTATTTGTTTGGCAAAAGTATCTCCAAATATAGGCAGAATAAGCTCTTCACCAATATTATTATATAAGGCTTTTTACATCTGGCTATTTTGTATGAAACTTTATAAGAGGCAAGTAAAGATTTTTCATTAATCGACAAAGTTTTTTAAAAAATGACTTTTGCTTTTCATAAGATTTCAATTTTAATTCGAAGAATTCTCGGGGTTTGTTAACATACTCATTATGAAGTGTTTCCAAATGTAACTTAAGTTTATTAGGTTTCATGCTGTCTCCTGCCAAAACTTCTGAGCAAATAACACAGAGGGGTCTTTGTTCTTCATTTACTTCACTACTTGTAAACCCAAAAGATAAGCATTCTTGAGAATATTTCCTCGATTTTATCTTCGGAATCACGTTTACCTGTGCACTTGTTGATGCTTCGGCATAGTCTAATGTCCGCTTACGCCCAGTTAAAAATTTATATATGATTCTGTGTATTTATTGCCGTGAAGATCAACTATTATTAAATGCAGTCAACATACAAGTTATAACATTTATATGTACTATCAACCACAAAAGTGGAGTCTCAGTTTGAAAACAAAATCGTAAGCTTGGGTTTTTACTTTTATGCAGCTGCGAAAATCAATTTCTTTGAGTCATTTACTGACACTCAACATAAATGAAAATACCGCTTCTTAAAAAATTCAAATTCTTTTGATCTATTTACCGACCCAAAAAAGTTGATATCGCAACACAAGGGTTTGTGCTGGTCGGTAACGCCGGTATTTAAGACCAGCAACAAAAAACTCCGACATTTTGAGGTACATCAAAGAAGTGTCGGCACTTATTAGAATATCTATGAACAGTGGTTTGGAATACGCGACAAGCGAATTTCACCCTTAGCATGGGACTCCACTTTTGTGGTCGATAGTACATGTTCCGTCGCTATTCGCATGTATGTTCGTGGAAGTCCAAGACAAGTCGGAATACGAAGTCGGGGAAATGTCCGATTGACGTAAAATAGAAACGATAGAGAAGCATCGCATCTGGTTTACAAATTCCTTTTTTTTAGGTTTATGATTATTAATAATAAGTCGTACAATAGGGTTCGCTTATAACGAGCATGAAGAGGTCACAAAAATGTACTCGCTATAAACGATATTGCAAAAGCGCTAATAATATGTAGTTTTTAATTTTAGTTTTTCCCGTCAAACGAGGCACCCAGGGGGAAATCTAATGCGAATACGCTGAATGCAATGGTGCTAATCATTTTGCTAGGTTAGCTCTTGTTTTCGAGATGTGATATTAAAATTTTTGGTTCGAAGGACCCAAGAAAATGTAATTTTTTTCATTTTTTGATCACTTTTTGAATTTGATTCGATGAAAATCCATCGAATAAACATCATATCGACAAATATATATATATATCTAATAGAAACTATTTGAAGAAAAATTAATTTGGTTCCCTTGGATTTAAGTTATCTTATTCGAAAAAAATCAATATTTTCCTTAATTTTTTTTATTTTTCCAATTTTCATCTATTCATTTTTGTATATCATCTTCTTCCTCTTTCCAATTCCAGAAAATTTCGCCTTAAAGAGCATGTAACTTTTTCCCACTGTACCAATGTTCCAGCCTTGCTATAATTTGATGGAAACGCTCGTCGTGCTCATCGGATTCAGTTGGTGATTTTCTCTACGTGACAATGCAAAAATAATTTTGCAACTAGCACAATGTTATAATAATTATTGATTATCAGAAGCGGTATGAATTTCAAAAAAACAACTTAAATACATGTATGGCACGTTTTCAGTACAAGCGGGGCAAAAAGAGTGAACTTTTTTGGCCTTTTTCATTGCTATTTCTCGTCCTTCATTTTCGGAATACTTCTTATAACAACATCAACATCTCAATACCACTAAGCTTCATTTAATCAGGAGAAGTGTGTTGGAGGATCCACCGAATGTATCTGTCCGGAAAAAACAATGTTTATTGACTAGACTGAGAATTGGGCATGCTCAGTTCTCCCATGGTTATCTTATGGATTATTCACACCCAGGAAGGTGTTCGAAATGTAATGAGTTAGGAACAGTTAAGCACATTTTTCAGATTGTAATGAAATGAGAAACATCAGAGAGCGTTTAGGGATGGCAGATAAATTGGAAGCTCTGCTTAAGAATGAAGTATACCTGGATGCCATAGTGGAGTTTATAGTATCCGTCTTTGTTCTTTTTAATTTGGATCTAGACAGTAATATTGTATTATGGTGTAAAGTTGTATTAAGTGTTATATAAAAGTTTTATCGCTAAGGACCTTAGCCGTTGATGCGACATTAAATAAATAAAAAAAACATGAACATCTGCCTCGAGTTAACTTCTCTTCTAAAATATGCGGCATTTGATTTTCAGTTTTCCATTGATTAAACGCATTGAGCAAAGAGTAAACGAGAATTTCTCGAAATTCTGTAATATTCATGTTTTCCTCTGTAACGTCTTTGGGAGCTTTAACCAATTTTGTATTTGTTAATAGTTCAAAAACAATTTTACGCTACCATTTACCCCCACGGTGTACTGGAGAATTAAAAGAAGCCTTTTGATCAGAAATGTCGACAAAGCCTTTGGCTGTATTATGTTCCACTATTGTTGATGGTTTTAAAACAGGACCTCTTCCTGTAGGAACTTCAACCATGTCTGGAACAGATTTTGTTATCAAAATCTTCCATTTTCCTACTATAACATTTGTGTTACTCTTTTGCATCTTCTTTGGCCCTTTTTTTAATTTAGCACTTGTTACGGCATTCGGATTTAGCTTTCGATTTTGGCACAGGGTACCTACTAAATGTGTCTGATTAGCATTTAATTCATGTGCTTGATCAACGCTTGTATAAAAATTATTGGTATAAAGTGTTCTATCCGTATTGAGAAGTGGTTCCATAAGTTCCATAACTACTCGTGTAGCTAATGGTTTATCAGAGGCTTGTATACCAGAATTACTACCGCCGTATATTTTTACTGAATACGTATAACATCCATCAGTACAAAGGTTAAATAATTTAACGCCATGTTTATGTCTTTTTCCTGATATGTACTGAAGGAAACTTAGCCTACCCCGAAATGGAATCATTTACTACGTTTCCATGTACTATCGACCACAAAAGTGGAGTCCCATGCTAAGGGTGAAAATTGCTTAACACGTATTCCGAATCACCGTTCATAGATATTCTAATAAGTGCCGACACCCCTGTGATGTATCTCAAAATACTGGCATTTTTTGTTACTGGTCTAAAAAGTCGGCGTTACCGACCAGTACAAATACCTGTGTCGCGATTTCAGCTTCTTAGGGTCGGTAAATAGATCAAAAGAATTAGAATTTTTTAAGAGGCGGTATTTTCATTTATGTTGAGTGTCGGTAAATGACTCAAAGAAATTGATTATCGACAAGCTTCATACGAGGGTTATTTATTAGTGGCACCCGAGAAAAGTGAATGTTTTGGTAATA
>JABRWK010000488.1:0-12506 GCA_013372445.1 Hypothenemus hampei | reverse complement strand
ATATAAATATATTGAGTAAATTTTAAGGTATTAAATAAGTATCAAATTTGCTTCGGTATCTCCCCATAGGAATTTCGTTATCTTTAACAATGACTAAAAATCCATAGTTATTAGTCCAACACTCCGTACACATATTCTTAAATACAGCAAAAGTCATATCGGTATTCACATGATCATCGTATATATGCTTTAAATTCATATCATCTTGTTTAAATAATATTAATACATTAGCATTGCCCGCACAAGTTGTTTTGGAATTCTTAAATAGGTTTGGTGAAGGTAAAAAGAGTCTACGTTATTGTGTCGCCCCATACAAAAGTAGTTGCGGATCATGTTCTGTTTTTCGCATGCGACATCATCAAATATAAATATCGAATTTGCTTCGGCTTTTTCGGGAGCCATAATTGTTACAGTATCACTGAACCCATAAAAATTAACTGAGGGAACTTTATTTAAAACGTCTTGTAAAAATTTCACTTCAAATGAGGCTTTGTAAGGGTGCGGGTCTATTAAATAGTGCTATAGACAAGCTGCCGTTTGAATTACATTTGCCTGGGTACTCATATTGTGGACCCGGTACTAAACTACAAAAACGATTATTGCGTGGTGATCCACCAAAAAATCCATTGGACAGTTATTGTAAAGACCACGATATTCAGTACGCAAATCATAAAGACTTGGAATCTCGACATAAAGCAGATCAAGTATTGGAAAATAAGGCGTGGAAACGTATTAAAGCAAGCGATTCGAGTTTTGGTGAAAAAAGTGCAGCCTGGTTAGTTACTATAACAATGAAAGTCAAACGTAAACTTGGAATGGGTTTACCACGACAATAACAACAACAAGAGCAACGACAACGATGGCAACAGCGTCGACGAAAAGGGTTAGGACTTAAAAAGTCTCCCGCGAAATGTCAACGACAACGTCGTCAACAACGATAACGACAAGGCCAAGACTTGAAAAAATCTCCCCAAAAAAATTTTAAAACTCATATTGTTAATAAAGTGACAAAACATGTACAAAAAACATGTGGTGAAGACACATCAGCAGAACCTTTAAAGAATAAGGTTGTTAGTGCTGCTTCGAAAGTGCGCTTAAGACTGCCAAAATGAACATAAATCAATTGGGAGGACGACGAAAAATTAAAGTACCTAGGGTAATAAAAGTACCCAAGACAGGAGGTATTTTACCGCTTATCCCTATTTTTGCTGATTTGAGCGCACTGGGTGCATTAGCCGGTGATGCTGCGGGTAGTGCGAACGCTGTAAAAGATACAGAAGCTGCCAAATATAAACTGAATGAGATGAAACGGCATAATAGCGTTATGGAAACAATTGCATTAAAGAAGAACGGGAAAGGAGTATTTCTTGCAAAACAAAAAACAGGCTATGGTCTATATTTGAAAAAGATGTCAAAAAACTTCCAATAAAGCTACCCAACCATCCTCTAACAAATCTTGATATTGAGAAATATGCTAAAATTCTTAAAATCAAGCACTTTAGAGGTGTCTTTATGCGAGATAGTTTACCGAAAACCCAGCCGCGCACATACGAGTGTGGCGTAATAAATTTAGACTTTTCGGATAATGGTGGAACACATTGGGTAGCTTATAGAAAAATCGACAAAAACAATGTTATTTATTTCGATAGTTTTGGAAATCTAAACCCTCCCAAAGAATTTGTGGAACATATGAAAAACTGTAAAATACATTTCAATTACAACCAGAGCAAACATACAATACTTTTAATTGTGGACATCTTGTATGGAATTTTTTGTATAATAAAAACTTATAAATAGATATTATCTAGTATTCTTCAACAGTCATGTCCCGGACTTTCGCCTTAAAGGGTCGAACCAGCTGTTTAAGTGTTGATATTAATCCGCCTATTGAGCTGAATCCGAAAAATAATTATTCCTTGGCCCTGATATCACTTACAACGTGGAATTCCATACCAAATATCGAACCAGGTCGAAATAAGTTTTACGTCAGATTAAAGGGGACAATACAAGAGATTGAAATTCCTACGGGGTCCTACGAATTAGTGGATTTGGAATCTTATATTCAAAAGCGGATTTTAGAGAAGAGTAATACTGCGGAAAGAGGATACGGGACAACTAAAGTATTGACTCTAAAACCAAATAACAATACTTTAAAGTGTGAAATTCAATCTCTATTTGACATTGATTTTACACCTAGTGATAGTATTGCATCTCTTTTGGGTTTTTCCAAATCATACCGTGCAGCAAATAAACTGTACGAATCGGATCTCTCCGTAAACATTATTCAAGTTACGACAATTAGGCTGGAGTGTAATATTATATCGGGCACTTATTATATTAACAATCCATCTCATACATTGTATGAATTCACCCCAACAGTGGACCCCGGATATAGTATAATTGTCGAACCACATAACCTTATATATTTACCTATTAATCGTACAACAATTGACAACATTACAATAAATCTACTGGACCAGGATTCGAGACTTGTTAATTTTCGAGGTGAAGAGATTGTTGTATGTTTGGAGCTGAAAAAAGATGCCACTAGTTTTTAAAACCCAGTCAGCAACAGCCTTAAGAGGGTATTTAAGCAACAACGCTTTGGAACTAGGTTTAGTTGACAACATACCCTCAGCCCAAGCACTTACAAGCAGGAATATTGTGTGTTTACAAGCTATTGTACCCAAATATGGCTATCGTGTCGGAAAAACTGCAAATATTTCGGTCGGTCAACGTGGACGAGTCAATCAGTCGTGAAGAATGGCACACTTACCACCCCTTTACCAAATCTTTTAATAACAGCGATGAAATTGAAATTGTTATCAACCAACAAGACATATTTATGGACATGAGTCATGCGGAAATCTATATTGAAGCTAAACTTGAAGAGGATGTGATGCCACCAGATGCGGCGGGTACTTGCACTTTAACCAATAACGCTGGTGCTTTCCTATTTCAATCCATTACATATGAATTGAATGGTCGGGAAATTGAAAAGGTTCGCAATCCTGGCTTGACTAGTACAGCGAAAAATTTCCTACGTCTCAACACACAAGAAAGCCTAGCGCTGAATATTGCTGGATGGAAGTGGCCTAAGGTTGATAACGATGACGATTCAAATTCAACACTTATTACCACTACTGGGGAATTTAATTTTCTTATTCCCTTGAATCTTATCTTTGGCGTATTTGCTGATTATACCAATGGAATTTTGGGCAAGCAGAAAATGAAACTACTTCGGTCTCGAAACGACGATAATTGCTACATTAACACTACCGGCAATAAGAAGACGAAAATCAATCTGTCAACAGTGGAACTACGGGTGCGACACATTTATCCTAATGATATAATAAAGGTCAAGCTGTTTGAAAACATTGCAAAGAATACCTCAATATTTATGGGATTTCGAGCCTGCGAAATACATGAACTACCTGCCCTTAGACAAACAACACGAGACATATGGACAGTGAAATCGATGAGTGAAAGAGCTCGATATGTTATTGTCTTCTTTCAAACGTCTCGCAAAGATAATTACAAAGCAGATTGTATCATCTTTGATCATATCAATATTACTGATATTAAACTGTATTTAAACGCGGAAATGTACCCTTACGAGAGCCTGAACCTGAATTTTCACAAAAAAACGGTATACAGAACTATTTCGCATGTACACGGACTTTAAACGGGCTTATCTGCGCAAGGAACGCAGCGAACCACTTTTAGACTTTACCGAATTCCTAACTGGACTAATTTTTGAAATTGATTGTTCAAATCAAAATGAGGCGTTACGCAGCAGTACTATTGACGTAAAGTTGGAGTTTCACAGTAGTGAAATTTTCCCAGCTAATACTCGAGCGTACTGTCTAATTGTACATGATAGATTAGTGGAATATTCGCCTCTTTCAAATAATGTTAGATATATTATATAAAATTTCCACACATACATACTTACATATATTATCCACTTCATTGTAATATTAAGAATAAATAAACTTTAATGTACTTTAACTATTAGTTGTTTTAATTGGTCGAATCGTATTTCAACACTACCAAAATCGATTAGTCAATATTATTTTCGTTTGCGTAAAGATACATGCACAATATGGTTCCCTATTTGGTCTTTCCTTAATAATTAATGATTAATGCCAATTGCTAATCAAATATTGATATACATATAGAATAAGTATTATTATTATTATTATTATTTGTTGGATACAAGTGCATTTGCAATATTCGGTGCAGTTGTGGCAAAAAAGAACCCAAAAGTGCATTTGTAATATTCGATGCAGTTGTTGCAGTTGTTGTTCGATGCAGGATTTGATACTGCATGTATCAAATTCTTTTTCTGTGTATATCTGTCAATGATAGCAATATAATGGACCACCCAATTTGCACTGATTTTCCGGTGCCGATATGACTTTTTTCATTTTTTTTTTTGCTAAATCTTATTAGTCTCCAACGGTTTGGAGGCATGGAAAAATCTCTTACATTTTCGTTTTCGGCTATTGATTATGGGGTATAAAAGGCGTCTTGATTTTGGTAATGTTTTCATTTACGTCTTCGATTTTGGTTGCGGTGAATTTGTACTCTGTGACTGTCTAATTAAATTTTGTTTTGTTGTTTGAAAATGAATGGAGTAAGAATAATTTATGTTCTTCTTATCTCTATTTTATTTTCCTCCTCAAGTTCCAATTAGATGCAGTTATACGATCAATTCGTGTCCTCGATATATGAGGACATCAAAGAAATAATTAGACATCATCCTTTTATCAGGGAGGAGGAGATTGCCCTCGAATTTTTCGAGCCTGAGGGTTGTCCTTTTGATGACTACGGGCTAGGACCGTTAGAGATGGTCCTACCCAACATATCGGGGGTGGCCTATATAGTAAGTACTGATATATCCTCCGTATATTCTTTATTTTTACTCATTTTATACGTTGTTACAGGAGGGATATGGGTATTATATCCCTCTCGCTGAGCAGGAAGGGTCGCCATATGCGGATGTTGCTGTTGTAGAAGAGGAGGAGGAGGCGATAATAATAATAGGCACAGACGATGAGGAGGAGGAAATTATGGATGTTGATGGGTGGTCCGAACCTTCCACCGATGCGGAAGACTCCGGCTGGGAGGATGATCCATTCACTGATGTGGATGACTTAGGGTGCGATGGGGAACGTGATATGTGTCCCGACCATCCGGGATTGTTACTTCCATTGTGGGTTTTAAAAACTCACAATCGGAGTATAGGTTTTAGTTAATTTATACATATAGTTTTTATTTTTTAATAGTTTATAAATATTTTTATAGTTTTTAGTATTTTAGTTGTAAACTCACAATAGGAGTATAGGTTTTAGTTGATTTGTATAGTTTTTTTATTTTTTAATAGTAATTATTTATTAAGTAAATATTTTTATAGTTAATAAATATGTATTTATTTCTTATTGCCGCTGACTGACTTAAATAATTTTTCAACTATTTTCTCCGTTTATATGGTATAATGGTGCGATCCACACCTCCTATTAACCATTATAAAGACATCATGCTTTGATGACGTCATTTTGGTGATGATGTTACTGTTAATGAAAAAGAAAGAGAAAATTGAAACTACTGTTTAATATTCCAATTTTATTTCAATAAAATAGTTATTACATTATTCAATCAACTTCTTATAAATATAATCAAATACTACATAAACATTCCTAATACTACAATTGCTATATTTTAACTTGTGATTGTCACAATTCTCTTTGGTAGGTTCTAATTGAGGAACCTGACTACTCACAGAATTTTCTAAGTTAACAATGTGCGTCCACTCTGTAAAATATTTTCTTAAAAGTCAACTTTTACTTGTCCCTTAACAAATATTATATCAAAGCTACTTAAATTATTTTCTAAAATATTGTTTATTTCGGAGTACTCAACATTTCCAACACTATAGGGTATGCCATGAACATTATGATATACTTAATTAACTGTTTTCCTGTCAGCAGTATACAAACTAGAATATTTAAGTGTTGGTTTAAACAAAAATGACTTTAAGTCTTTTCCGTCATAAATAGCCAGTTCTTTTACGATAAACGTACTATTAATCATATATCCCTGTATATATACTACAACAAACTTCATTTTTACAGTAAATGATAAAAGTTAAAATGTATGATTATAGTGCAACTATGCTATAAACAGTACTGGTAATACAGTGTGTATGTGCATGCTATTTATATCGGGTGTTCAAAAAAAAAATTTATCAAGTAGGCTTTGAATCAACGTGTAAACAGAGAACGTATGGCGATTCTTAATTCGTTGATTTCCTTTGACAACTAAACAAGCTTGACAACTAAATAACCTCAAAATTTATTTATATAAAATTTTAAAAAGGGCAAACAGAAANATGACCTTTTCTGTTTTGAATTATTTGAAGCAACACTTTTTAATAGTTTTTCTCTATTTTTATATTATATTACTAGCCTGAGTTTTTCCAATACCGAAACGATTTGCTAAATTACGTACACTGAGCTTATCTTTGTCATAAAATTCTATAACTTGAAGCTTTTCTCTTAACGTTAACATACGTTTATTCGGAGCCATTTTCACATCTATTAAATTCAACCAAAGGATTGTTTTGCTTTATTATTTTTCTCTCGTGGCACATTTATCCAGGATAATTATAAAAAGAAAAGGACGCTATTGCTCATGTGCTAATATCGAGCTTGCTTCTAAAGAATGACGTGAATGACATTTTTTGACATATAAAAACAAAAAACATATAAAGTAAAAAATGTAACGCAATCCATAGACGGATAAAAATAAAACAATAGACTCTTCAAACGAGACAACAGTCTATAAAATTTTTGTCTTTATCATTATTCGGATTTAATGTCCGTTTATGGGAGATGAAAAATTAAAAAAGGAGTATAATATGGTGTCCGCGTCCGTTTAACAGAGAGTCCGCTTAACGGAGAAATATTTATTAGCGAATCCCTACTAAATTATTTGGTCCCTAAAAAAGTGTCCGGTTAACAGAGGTGTCCGCTTAAAGGAGGTGTCCGCAATGGGAGATTTCACTGTATTTGCAAAATAATAAAGTATTGCATGCTGCTTTTTTTATCGAGTAGGTCCGGTTGGTTTCTGACATTTTAATTAATATGTTAAAAACTTCTTTTTAACAGAAAAAAAATAAAAAATAAAATGAGACAAGAGGAACTTCAGATAGAAAAAACGAAAAGCAAAAAAAAATTAAGTATTAAACCATGACTTTTGTAGTGCAAATGGACTGACTTTGAAGAAGTCCAGACCATCTTGTCTTGTAATGACCAGGAACCGGGCTAGTGGCACCTTTTCCCGATTCACTGGAATCTGGGGAGCTGATAGGGAAGCTTGCCTACCACCTCCTCCAGCAGTTAAGTCCGTGTTTAGGGGAACGGACAGCCCCGGGGTTTCCAAATTATTGCTCATTTTGGTCCCACTAGTGACCTAGGAATTTATATCACTTCTAAGCAGAGCCTGGTTACTCAGAAGGGGCACTTATACTACGGGGTGTGCCTGGTGCCCCGTAGGTTTTTGCGACTTCGCTGTCGGATTTTTACAGTGTTTTTCTTCACGCAGACCGATCGATTAAGGTAAGTCCCCTGGTCACATGAAACACCCAACTTACCTCAATCACGCCTATTGAGGTCGTTGAAGGATGCTCAGTGATTACGGTATGCAGACGAGGACTCAGCGCTTAGCCCCCGACAGCTAGGGTACCTCGGGTTCGCCATTTCTCGTACCAGATTTTTACGTCTAGCCCCTAAGGGGTATTATTATTATGACTTAGCCGAATGGCTTTCGCACTCCCTCTCAGGGGAAATTTCACTCATCCCAGGCATCAGAGATACCAGAAGGATGAAGCTCTGTTGGGACCCTTTCCAGGTTGTCGGGTCCATGGTGATGGATCTCCTAAGAATTTCCGGACGGTACGGGCTGTTGACAGGAGCACTGACTTCTGCATAGGTTGGTAAAGGTTTTCCTTCAGTTCCAGTTCCTTCATATTCCTGAGTAGACTTTTTGGGACGACTCCAGTTGACGACATGATGATGGGCACCGTTTGCACTGTTTGCATTCGCCATTGCCTCCGAACTCGTTCTTCTAAATCGCGGTACTTGGCGATCTTATCAGCGTGCTTGGTTTATAGGTTATTGTTATTTGATATAGCGATATCAATCAGCGTTGTCTTTCTAGCTCGTTTATCAACTATAATAATATCAGGTCTGTTGTGTGTGGCCGCTTGATCTGTCAACACAGTGCGATCCCAGTAGAGCTTGTAATCTTCGTTCTCTAAAATAGATTCTGGAGAGTAATTATAATGAGGTATTTTCTCACCCTGCAGCAATTGAGTTTTTTGATCTAGTTCCTGGTATATTATCTTCGCTGTTGCATCATGACGATCTTTATATTTCGTTGCAACGAACATCTGACTTCCTCCAGTGATATATTGAAAATTTTCCACCACTTGACATCCGTATCGACATCGATCGCTCTCAATTGAGGGATCTCTCACTATCTGTCTGAGGTAGTTTCTAGTAGGTATGACCTGATCTTGGATGGCGAAGAGGAAGCCCTCCGTTTCGGGGAACAATTGTCCCGAAGCCAACCAGTAGTTCGACGCTATGTTGTCGACGTATTCCAGGCCGGCCTCATTCGCATGTCTCCCTTGTAGAGGCTTCTCCTTCCACATCCTTAATTTCTGTGGGTCAGTATGAGGATGAATTGGTACCTGTTGTTCCCTAAGTAGTGGCGTGAAGTTATCTGCGTCACAAACTATTCTATGGAGCTCTGATGCATTTGCTTTCATGTGGAAATAGCTACGAAGATTTCTTATTTGTTGGTCCTGTTGCTTAGCAATGTCTGTGAGTCCTCTTCCTCTTAGGCGTCGTGGCACTGTAGTCCGTTCCACTGCACTTCTGAGGTGGTGCTTGTGCTCCCTCGTGAGTAAAGTTCTTACTTTTCGTTCAACGTTTGCGATGTCCGTGTTTGACCATTTTATTATTTCAAATGAGTATCCAAGTACCGACACAGCATATGTATTGATTGTCTCAAACAGATTTTTACTGTTAAGTTTGGTTTTTGTCAACAATCTGATCCTCTCTCTAATTTCCTTCTAAATTCTTCTAAATATTATTATTATTATTATTATTATTATTAGTTATTATTTTCTGTTGTTGCCTTAGTTTGCAGAAGTTATCTTCTAAGCAAAAAATTAAAATAATTGTTCGACACTTTCAGCATTATACTTTGATCTAAGCTTTGATGAATACAATGTTAATTAAAATTAAAAGAAGTTGTAAAATTTAATTTTGCTTAGTTGTACATAGGTTCAATTGTTTTATGTTTTTTTTTATGGACTAAGGTACAACCGTTTGTGATCCAAGGTACATTATACCGATTGTACCTTGCACCAATTTACAATTATTGTTTAAGTATTCATTTTTCATATTATTATTGATAAATCTGTGTTTCAATAAAATATATTCTTCTTAAAAATTGAATCAATGCACAACACTTTCCTCTACCTCTTTACCCACGCACGCGTCAACTGGAAATATTGGTTAGACTTTTTCGTTAATTTTATACAAATGTTAAGATACAAAAAATGTATTGAAACTAGTACGACCAACCTATATTAAAATAATTCACTTTAATATAAAGTACTATAACATTTGTGTCTAAATTTATGAAAATTTTAAAATTTTTAAAAATATCACCTGTACCAGTTTAGCTCCACCCCCTACAAATATTAACATAAATCGCTGTTAATGTTCGATCTAAGGTTTCTTGAAGACAAATAAACGAAAACATGACAATAAAATCATTTCTATTCTCATATAGCATGTATTCTCGCGGCACAATGCACACAAGTTTCAACAAAATGAAATGTACACCAATTTGCTACACAAATCAAAATTATTTATGAAAACAATCGACATTGACAACAATGATATATGATAAAATAACGTTAGCTGAGTGGTTCACATTATTCCACTGACGCTATTTTATGCCAAATGATACCACATAAAAGCTATGTAAGAAATTCGCAATGTTTCCTCGAATTACATATGTAATATATTATAGAAACCAACATTATATACTTTACGAATGTGAAGAATATCGACTCCTAAGCAAGTCTCCTCAGTCAGCACTTGACAAAACTTTCTAAAAAAAATTTTTCACCCTTGTCTACGAGAATGATTTTAGTACTCGAACAACTTACGAAGAAAAGTTGCTTTCAAAAGCAGCAGATAACGGGACTTTGTCTAAGAGTAGAACAATTTTAAGTAGGAGAAATCAGCATCGTTCGCATTACTCCACAGTTTAAATTACCCTATGGTTCACACTACCCCACCTTACCATATCTGAAAAATAAACAAAATCAACTTAGAGAGTTTTAGGGGACGCACCCTGTATACTAAACAAAAAAAATGGAAACTTTTTTAAAAAATTTTAGGAATTACCAATCTCCTTGTGATGTAATAAATTTTGGATACTGGAAATTTAGTGGAAAAACTAACAATAAACAAAGTACATGTTCCCATATCTCCATATACCATTCAATTTCCAATTGCCAATTCCAAATGAAATATATCTTCAATAATTCATTCCACACCATTGCAAGTGGGTCTTCAAATGCTACTTGAATTTTTCTTTTAAACTCATTAAATGTTTCAATATCAGTTCTCTAGAAAATAAGATACTGGAATCTAATACGGCAGAGTAGTCAATATTGTTTAATGACCAAAATAAGTTTAATTACCAGTCTAATTAAGAAACATTTATTGTTTCCATATGACAGTGTTCGATCAGGTTTATTGTGTTATTGGCAAGAAAACAGTGTTTGGACTTATGTACAAGAATTGGTTTTTCGGAAGTATATATTGCGTTGCACACCTAAATAGGTATAATCTATTCTCCTGAAATTGGAGGCAGTATAAAAGAATGTAAATTATGCAAGTTATTTGCCTATTTAGTTTGCGTTTATGTAAAGTTATTATCTTTTCCTTCCTATTTCTTGATATTCTTTTTTCCTCAAATAGCGCATTCTCATGTAAGCAAACCCATATATGGCCTTTTAGGTAATATTAATTATTCTAGTAGTTCTTAGTTACTTTTTATTATATAAAATGAAAACAAACGGAAAACCAAAAAAAATATTAACAAGTCGGACAGTAAAATTAAGAAACCTTATAAAACTGAATTTAGGTAATCCAAAATCGGCAAATAAAATCTGGAAAAAGATATGAGGCTATATTTTTTGTATAAAGCTTAAGACCGTTGTAGACTATACAATTTCTGGTACAAGATTGTAAACAAAAAGTTGTTTGATGCTTTGATATTTGATATATTATATTATTGGAAAATAAAATTTGGATACGATTGTCGATACAATTCAACTTTTACGTACAATTTAGTGACTAGTAGTGCACAATTTTTTTGTACAAAAAATCTTCTACTAAAAATCATATAGTCTCTAACAGTCTTTAGGTCCATGAAGCTTGTTTTGACGATAGATGCCAGTGAAAACTTTTTTGTTATGATTGTGATCAACTAAATTTGACAAATTATGTTTGAACAAAGCTTAAAAATAAAATTTTCTTTTATACAATAATAATTCAAAGTAGAGCCATGGAATAATTACGCATGAAAAAAAGTATTCTTTATGTCATAAACTTTCTAGATATATTGTATTGCATGCTGGAAATACTGCTGGTTTTGTAGAAGGCGCAGATTTAGTGTTTGCCTCTAAAACCCAAATGGGAGACTATCATGGAGAAATGAATCAGGAGAATTTTTTAAAGTGGTTCGAACACCATCTCCTGCCCAATTTAAAGGAACCTTCGGCAATAATAATAGACAATGCGCCCTACCACAATATCCTTGTTTCAAAAATTCCTAATAATTCCTGGAAAAAGGCTTGTATACAGGACTGGTTAACTAGCCAAGGAATTAATTTTTCTCCATCTATGTTTAAAATTGAATTATTGAATCTAGTTGCACGGTAGGCCCTTTTCTTTATTTTATATTTCAGTGTTTAATTTTCTACAATTTAGGAACAAACCACCAAAGGTATTTCTCATAGACCAGATGGCCGAACAACGTGGACATCGAGTTTTGCGTCTTCCTCTCTATCATTGTCAGTTCAACGCTAATGAACTGATCTGGGGGATATGCATAAAATTATATATTAGGAACCGTTACTAGAGATACATGGAAAAAGTGCATTGTACATACAGATAGAGAAATAATGACGTGGTATGACAGGGAGCAAGTTGCGGATAAAGAGGAAGTAGATCCATTAATAATAAATTTAGGGGAGGAATCAAGCGATGACGGCGAATAAATACACTAGTTTACAAAATCAAAAAAAGTTATACAGTTAAGTAAGCAATGTTATATTCCCATGTAATTTGGCCCAATAAATCTGAAAGTCATACTCAAAAATTTTTTCATGGAAGCGTTTTTGAGTTATG
>JABRWK010000487.1:13964-31557 GCA_013372445.1 Hypothenemus hampei | reverse complement strand
TTTTTTCCGCGAAACTCTAGCGTTGCCGGTTCCTGAGATATCGCCGATTACCATTATTAATGGACCACCCGGTATATAGGATATTCCATTTAAAATAAGCGACTTTTTTGCTTTCAAATTTCTTTAATTTTGAGATTATTTTCTGAACATCTTGTAAAATATTTATAACAACTCTTTCTATGAGCTAAATGTACTGTCTGGTTAACATGTTAGCAAAGTTTCATAAGGCTAGCTTTTAAAATAGCTGAGAATTTCACATTTTGTAAAAATTGTGTTTTAACAAAATTTTTCTTTGTAATCAAAATACAATCTTAGAAACGTTAGCTTTAAGTATAGGGAAACTTAACAAATATTTAATAGCCTTAATGGGCACAATTTAAAAATACGAAAATATATAGGGCGTTTATTTTAATATAACGAAGGATATCGATCTACGGTGTTCCAACTGTACCATCCTGTATATGTATGTATTTATAAGTAAATTTCTTTAAAATTGGTATCGATCAAAGTAGTGGATTTTTAGGAATATGCTAACACTAATATTTGTTAGCGAAGCTTATACTTACAAAAAAAAAGTTTTTGCATAGCATTCACATACATAATAAAAACTCTGAACAGGAATAAGTACAGTAGTGATGTACTTCAAGTACTCACAAAGTCCTTCGCATATTTTCGTGGACCTAACCTAACCTAATGTTTTTTAGAATCCGCAACTATAGCTGGATCTTTTGTTTTTAAGTTACTCAGAAAGAACAATCTGTACAAATTGTCGTTACAGGCCTAAAATCCCCTATTCATCTTTTTCATTAAACATTCTTTCTTGCACAGAACAACATTCTCGATCTCAAGTATCCATTTTGGAACATCCTGTACGATAATGTACCTTTGAGATATCTTTCAAATACCGTTTTTCAAATAGTATAATTATAATTGCAAAATCATTTACAAACTGAACGCTGCCGTTATAAGTCTTAAACTGGAGATTTTAAGGTTTGTGCACGCTTTATTGTATACAAAATAAATCAAACCAAAATTACAACGTAAAGCTGTGTATGACCTTCTCTCGTGCTTCGGTTTTTGATCTTTTTGTGTTGTAACTTTTGCAATATGTCATTGCATCCCTTTCTGTAAGCTCACTAAATTCAACAGCTATTTTTTAACTACATTGGCTGTTTTTAAGAAATCGTGGATGCCACTTTTGTTTATACAGGGTGTCCACGAACAACCTTTTCAAAAGAAAAGGGTATATAGAGGAAGTCAAAATAAGTCGATTTAACGAAACTTACCTTTGACCAAAAGTTGATAATAACAGAGATACAGAGTGTCAAAGTTCAAAAAATAAATCACATTTTCTTTAATATCTCTCGATCGCCTCAACTGAATTTGACGAAATTTCATGTGCGGGGGTTTTTCGGGACGAGGAATTTGAATTTATCAACGATTTGGCTGCATCTCCTAGAGGGCGCCACAGGCGGCTAATAAGGGACACTTAAATTTCTACAACTTTTTTATGCTACGCTGTATGTAATAAAGTATGCCTCTTTTATGCAGAAAACATAGAGGAACAGATTTTTTGGGTCGAAAGTGACATACAGAGTAGCACAAAAAAGTTGTAGCAATTTAAGTGTGCCTTATTAGCCGCCTGTGGCGCCCTCTAGGAGATGCAGCCAAATCGTAAATAAATTCGAATTCCTCGTACCGAAAAACCCCCGTACACGAAATTTCGTAAAATTCGGTTGAGGCAATCGACAGATATTAAAGAAAATGTGATTTATTTTTTGAACTTTGACACCCTGTATCTCCGTTATTATCAACTTGTGGTCTAAGGTAAGTTTCGTTAAATCGACTTATTTTGACTTCCTCTATATACCCTTTTCTTTTGAAAAGGTTGTTCGTGGACACCGTATATTTATCGATTCAAAAAAATTCAATCCACAAATATAAAAATATACATATTATGTATACATATACAGGGTTTTTCATCACATATTTTTTTAATCATAAAATCTGTATTTTTCGAACTAGAAAAAAAATGTGTAAACCATTATTACGGTTTTTCCTTCTAAATTGTCAGAAACGGTCATCGGAGCATCGCAAAGGTGTCACAAAATGACAAGTTTTGTTTGCATTTTTTCACATTATTGGAAATAGTATTGTAAATTAATAAAATATTTTTCTAAAGAATATTTGGATAATGGTTCCGATAATCCAGAATCTCTTCCATTTGCGTAATATAATCGCACTATATTTAATTTCCCCTCAATAGAATATCCTATGAATAAATATTTTATTGGTTTACAATCCTATTGCCAACAATGTTGAAAAGTACAAAGCGATGGCAACTAGCTGCAGCCATGTTTTTTTCCATGGCAACTTTTATGTGAAAATGAAAGTTTTAAACACGCCCATAGGGCAAACGGCTGGATTAAATGTATCACATACTTATAAATTTTTTGATGGGCGAGTAGATTTCGAAAAAGTAGAAATATACATATACAGAACGTTCCATTAAAGAAACACATCTGGTCATTTTTTGACAGCTTTACGATGCTCGTTTGTTTTATTCAATGGCAGATTCATAAAAAAAAATTATAAAACTGGTCTAAAGTTTTTTTTCTGGTTAGAAAAATAAATATTTTAGGGTAAAGGAAAAATAAGAAGAAAGGCCGTGTACATTAATATGTTAATTTTGTAATATTACATACTCAGTACATACATATATTGGCAAGAAAATTTTTTCATTTTTCAATTAACCAAACTGTGCTCGCGCATTTCTTCGGTAACCTCTCTCCAATTTTGATCATTTGGGTATCAATCGAAAGTTTATATTATTGGGTTGCAAATTTACAGATTAGATTATTTTAGTGGAAATTGGCTGTAAAAATATTAACGTTGAATATGAACTCTCAAAAAATCCATTTACGCCATTTTATGCTTTATGAGTTTCAACTTGGGCTTAATGTTACGGAATCTCATAAAAATTTGTATGCTGTTTTTAGACTATTTAAGACAGTCTTTAGTAACATCCAAAGATGTTTTAAAAGCCAAATCAAATTTTTTAGCCAAATCTACCTCTTTGCGAGCCGATTTATTAACAATATTAGTGAAAGAATTGATTTGGATTTAAAAATCTCTTTAAAAAACGAAAGAACTTTCTTCCCAACCTAGTAGATACCTAAACAGACAGTAAACATTATTTCAATAATATTTTTTAAAAATACCAATGGGATCACAGTCAACAAGCGATTAAAATGTTCATCGGATTTGACAAAAGCAACCTAAAATTAAGAATGTTTTACATCAAATGATGCGTTGATGTACCACGAGTCCTGGTTCCAGACTAATTTTACTTCGTGTTGTAGCACATCCACAGTTTAAGCAGGGAGTTACAAACTTTGTAATATTTTATGAATAATGCTCCACCCGTCTTTAATTCAGGGCAAATCCAGGGGCTTTGGGGATCATAATCCCAACAACACAATTGGAACCCTCTATGCACGTAAGTAAACAAAAATTATTTATTTCACATGACTAGATCTCAACTCAAAAATTTAGATTATGGCTTTTACCAAGGAAGTTCCGTGAACCAACCAAACAGCTTATTAGAATGTCTTGAATGATTTCAAAAAAATAAATTAAAGAAAAGAGTACATTCCTATAACATATCATTACATCTCAATCACTTTTCCGATGTTTCGGAAAAAAGTATTTTTTAAGTTGATATACACTGTGTTCTCGGATATGTGAAACGACTCTTGTAAAAGGCAAAAAAATTTCGAATTAAATTTTCATTTCTTGGAGTTCAGCCCCACTTGGTTAAAGACTAATTTCTATCATAATATCAGTTTTGAACAATCAAGTGTGCCCTGGAAATTTTTGAATACAAAGTTAGTATTTGTAGATTATAGAGGTGATATTATACATATACATATTTTTTAAAGTATTTTTCGATAAAATATATTATAATCTTTTACTTTTACATATTCATTAATAATTAATTAATATTAATGATGATAATATTAATATCAATTATTAATGATTGAAAATTCAATTGGCAAAATGACGATTTCTTTTATTTCTTAATACCTATTTTTCTAAACAAAAAAAATGAATAAACTTGAAGTGATTCAACTGCAACAATCATCTTTTACTAGTTAATATACAGCCTGACCAAAATTAAGTGTCTACCTTTGGTAATTTATTTAGTATTGAAAATACGAATTCGATTAAATTAGTGAACTAGTTGTATTTTGTACGCTAATTAATTTATCTTTTCTAGAAAGTTCATTTAGAATTTCATTGATAAGTTCAATGCACAAAAATTAATTAGATAATTATTAATTTCCTTTTCTGCATCCCCTTTTAAATAAAAAGAAATATCTAAACGTTGACGTTTTACAGAATGCAATAAGAGAAAAGATAAATCAAATAGATGGTAGAACCATACTAAAGACAGTCCCCTCAATACAAAAACGAGCACAAAAATGTGTTGAAAAATGAGCTGGTGTTTTTGAGCACCTTTTAAAATGAAATTAAGACGTAATTTTATTATTGGATGAACAAAATAAATTGTATAAATAACATAGCGTATCTCTATTATATTCCACTTCAGGGTAATAGTACATACATAAGGAACTTTTTGATTAGAAGATAATTTCCGATTGATATCCGTAGAAATAATGAGTACGTTCTATTTAAAAATAATACGTTTTGTAGAATAAATCGGAAATGCAGCTTTAATTTTTTTTGTTCGAATGTACTGTTTTAATCAACGTACAAAACACTAATTTAACTGCACTCGTATCTTCAATACTAAACAAGTTACTAATGGTGGACACTTAATTTTGATCAGTTTGTAGTAGTGGACAGATAGGGCTCTATGCAAGTGCAGTTTCAAATTTCGATTAAAAACAACTAATTTTGAAGGTTTACAAAATACTACTTACGTAGACGGTTTTCATTTTTCATTTTTCAATTCTGGACATTTTTTTTATGCAGTCATAATATATTTTCATATGAAGGGAATTTCATTGATAATTAAAACGATGCCAATATTCTTTTAGAAACCACAAAAGTTTCATTTTTTATTAATTCTATGTAAAAATATGGATTTTAGTCGTTGAAAGAATGTATACATATGACGGATAAAATTAATTTTTTAGTATTAATAACCTTTCAATTTATCAAACTTTTTCAATTTCCTGCAATAGGATTTGACCATGAGTTCCATTTTAATTGACGATCGGGCTTTTATCTAAAAAAAAGTTTTCTTTCTTTATTTTTTTCTGGACCAGGAATCCATATAAATATCATTGTTTCCAAATCTATGTGAGATTGGATTACTGAACTCAATTGATAATATTCCGAAATAATAGAAAATATTTGAAGAAGAAATATGTAAAAAATGCAACACAGTTTCACTGACAATAATGAGTAATGTATTGTATGTATATGTTAAACTCAATATCCAAATTCCAGTAATATCCGAAATAAATTTGCAAAACTGGCTTTGAGTAATACAAAATGCACAAAGCCAGTTTCGTCAATATGAGAATGGCCAATACTAGTTCTTCCCGTTTTAAATGTTGTAGCTAAAAAGTAAAAAGAGGATTAGGAAATGTAAGGTAAGGAATGGCTTTTGTTATATTTGTCCTAGTAAATAATATATTAGGGCAGAACGAGAGGGAACAGTGGCCCCTTAAGCGATTTTCTCTCCTAAATCGTTATATTGATAGTTACTAAAAAGGGAAGTATCAAATTAAAGGATAGGCGATCTAAAATCCAACTGAACATTTGTTTGTTAAACAAACTTAACACAAAGTTACGATCAATTATGAGAAAAAAACTGTTAACGGCTGGCATTACCCTTAATAGTGTAGTATTTCCAGCCGGGAGCCGGTATTCTGTTTAACATAGAGATTTATAAACTACAAATACAATTACCTATTTAAAATTACTATTGATGCAAACTTTCTCACCACTTGTACAAAGTTTATGAGCCTATTCTTCTCATTGGATACATTGCATCCAAATTTATCTCTTTTTTTTAATTTCTTTCATAAATAATACAAGTGTCTTCGTTAACACCCTCTTCGTCGTCAGTAAATTTTTTTTCTATTTCTTAAACTTCGTAATAGCTAGACTTTATTACAGATTTAGCTGTTTTACGTCATCAGGTGATTTTCAAAAGTGTTTGTCCGGTATTTCCCCAAAATGCGCTTTATTAAAATTATTTGTTAATAAAAATTGAGTTTGAATTGAAAATTTTAAATCAATATATTAAACTACAATCATTAAGCAACTACCGACGCATGCCTTTTCTTGTTGGTCATTCCTAACTTAGTATTACGTTCCTTTAAAGTAATATTCACCTTATGATATATTTGGTATTTCGGAAATTAGCGAGCTATCAAGAGCTGTCAAATAAATCTGTCATCAAATTTAACATATGTTTAGTTGAAGCCATTTAACTATATTGATCGCTTTACTAGCGAAGAATATATTAAAATTTTAAAAAATTAACTATAAAAATAGTGAATGTCCCGTGTCTACTTTTCGCACTTTAAGAAGAGATTTTAATCCACATAACTGTCCTATTAAGCGCACAACTTTTAATGTAGTGAAGAAATTTGATATGACTAGGTCTGTTAGAGATCTGGTAAGGCCTGTCTATCATTATAACATACGCTCGATGGAAAATATTTCTGCTGTACCTACTGCAGAAATATTCGGCCTCACTTTCACCTGAAAGTGAGGCGGAAGCTCCAAATTTATCGATTCCATGGCATGCTCGGAACTTCTGCTTGTCTTACAGTTCATTATGGTGAATTTTGCATATGGACTTACATATCCATTCATATAAAATGCAATTGGTGCAAGAATTAAATAATTATTTTGGTTTTATTGCGCCGAAAATTCCAAGGAGGCATTATTTCGTGATTCGATACCGATGGATTTCTTTTTGTCAGGCTATGCGAAAGGTAGTGTTTATGTGAACAATCTCCAAACTCTGGAGTACTTGAAAACCAACATCCATCAAATTATGATTGTTGTGCAACCCGAAATGTACGAAAAAGCCATCGAAAATTACATCAAAAGAATTGAGTTTGCAAAAAAGCTCATGATGATCGTTTAAATGATATTGTGTTCTATATATAATGGCATGGTTCAATATTTAAATACAAATTTCATCAAAATCCGAATTTTAAGTGTGTTTAATTCGACTTTACTTTCCGAAAGAGAAAATGAATAAGTTTTTAAAATAATTTTTAAGAAATTCAATGTGTGGTTTCAAAGGTTGCACCGGTCTCGATACTACTTGAATTAAAGCTTTGATCCGGGTTTAGTATATGTCAAGAACACGCATGCAGTTCTCCCAATTTTTTAGTTTACGAGAAAATCGGTGGCTAGTATTTCATCAAAAGCTTTCGGTCCATCAGAGCCCTAATCGTATCTTATCTTACGGGGCCCTATTTTTTGTTAGAGCTTAGGCATAATTGTCAGTTGTTGTTTAAGCTAAGATATGCTTAATATATATTTTACTCACTCAAATATAACAAAAATCTTATTTTCTCTGATGCTGTTTTTTTTTGTAATAACTGAAACCCTTGGGCAGAACTAGTATTGGCCAAGCCGAAACGTGCAAAATTAGTTGTGGATATTTTGTACTACTCAATACTAGTTTAAAGATAAAAAATTGAGTATTGGCCATTTTTGTTGCTCAAAACTCACATTTTTTGGATATTGTCTAATTTTGAGTGTAACATACATATATGGCAGATTTCTTCAAAAAATTAAAAAATCTGACAACATTGTAATATTTCGAACAAGTTATTTATACATTTTGCGTTTTTGCCCTTTTACAAAAATAGCATGGATTTATAAACGAGCGGCTCAGGTGAAATATAATAAATACAACCGTATTTAAAAAAAAAAAAATTAGGAATAGTTATTTAATTTTTCAATTTTATATTAGCTGTTCCCTTGAAAATATTGTTTATTTAAAGGTCTAAACTATAACTATTAATTGAAATAACCCTTGAATCCTATTAAAATCTACCGATTTTATTACTTCATTATTTTAAAATAGCAAATTATCACTTATACTACTCTTCCTTTCAAACTACCCATTATCATTCGAGGTTTCTATTTCAGAAATTCCAGAATCAAAAAAGCCGCTCATTCTCTCTCGGTATGAACGAAATAACAGCTCTGTGGAAAAACAATCAATTCGGAAAGCTCAGAATAAACCAGGAGAGTCGTTTGTCCAACAGACGTGGAATTTATAACCGTTACTTCACCTTCCCTTGTTGTTAAAATGCAAATTTCCTTAACGGCTGGCAATGTACCTTTAAGAACTTTGTAGCATTAGTTAGAAGTTCATCTCACGAAATGTTGGTATAAATTATACGGGACAAAGTAATACAAATATTGCGTGACACTGTATGGGTTCGTGCCACCACTTTTGACACTAAACGGACCCGATTACAGATTAGCCAATTTTTTATATCAAATCATTAGACGTCCCCCAACACAATTATTTTCGGTTTTACGAGTAAAAAATTCGAATATTATATTTGAGAGAACACCCTTTTGTTACGATTATTGAAGTTTAATGTAAATATTTGAAACATTTCAGGAAAAACTTTTCAATGTTTTCAAATAGATTTTTGATTAATAAAATCAATCAACGAAAAAATTAAATAAAACTAAAAAAAAAATAAAGCTTCCGAAACGGAATAAAATGAAAATCTAAAAGTTTGTTTCTGTTGGTGTGTAGAAAATAAATGAAATAGTTTTAGTCAAAGAGAAAAAAATGAAAATGATTTTAACTAAAATATGTACAGGGTTGACCATATTAAACCACCCATTTTAATATTCAAATAAAAATTTTCTAATCAAAGTAAACAAGACTTTTATTCGAATAATATACAATTAATTCTGTGGGATTTATTACTAACTTAAACAACTGTTCAATTTTTAAAAATCAAGTATTTTAAATCCTCTTTAGTTATTTCAAGACAATTCTGAATTCTAGTGTAAAATTGTGCATCACCCGTCGATACAAATCTACAAATATTCGTACAATTTCGTTCCGGATTCGCTCTTTCAATTCTAGAATTGTTGCTGAATGACTTACAAAAACTTTTTGTTTTAAGTATCCCCACAGAAAAAAAATTGGATGCCATTCAATCGAGAGATCTCGGGGTCCAATTCAAATTTCCATTTTGAGAAATTATACAGCCGTCAAAAATTTCCCCGTAGAATCCTCATGGTATTTCTGGAATAACATGACACTATTTATTAATTTCCATATAGCCAGCTTTGAGATGAGAAACGTTTGTAACATTTTTATGTAACGCTTGAAATTGATTGTTATAGAATATTTATATATTTATTATGAAATATTTTTCACAATCATTATAAAATTTTATCAATTCGATAAATCTTTTAATTTTCATTTTCAAATTTCAATAAAAATTATATTGGAGACATTATTGTTTGGGACACTAACACGTATTTATGACAGAAACAATTAATTCACTGTTTTGAAATAGGCACCTACTCGATAAAATGTAATCCCACAGAATACAAATCTTGATCTACGAAGAAAAAATTAGTCACATATTTCGATAAGATTTAAATTGAGTATCAAAATGACTAGTCTAATATGAGAACCTACATACCTAACCCTATACATATACATATTCAAACAGTTATTTTGTGATGTAGTTGTTGCTATTACTTTCTACATTCTTTCTTCACCGCTTTAGAAGAATTTGACTATTCGAACGAATAATTTCCTTTGATTGTTTACACAGTCACTCCTTCACTACCCGAATCATTATATCATTATTCTCGGAAAATCGTTATAAAATGCTTGTTTAATTCGAAACTCAAAAATATATTAACCCCTTGAAGCGACACTAAATCTAAATTTTGTAGTTTATCATAATGCAAAACGATTAGAAAATTTCATTGGGAGCCTGCTATCAGGCTTAAAACAGATTAGAAGTTTCCATATTGTGGAACTAGTAATAGTAAACTCACTAAGCATGAATTTTTTAAAAACACCTCTATTGTATCTCTACTGTATCCTCTTGGGCAAGAGAATTTTTATCTTTGCTTACTCTCCTAGTTTTAGAATAATGATAATGTTGACAGTTTGGTACACATTTTCATATGTAAGGACAACTTTCATTATGTCTCAGAATCCAAACAAAAATGAGTATGGAATCGCACAATCTCGAAAAACCGAGATTAGAGTTTCTATTCATACAACTGCTTCTGAGATTATAGAGAAACATTTCTCGTGAATTATCACCATATACAAGACCCGGTTAATGTTGCAAACAAAAAACTGGAAGGATTCAAGATCGATTAAAATGTGAATACATTACAAAATTTCTACAAATCGTTAAAAATATCTGACATACGATTCATTTATCGAAAATGGAAGTTATTTTCAATTTCTGGTTTATTTTTGATCAATCCTCGTAAAAAAGAATTTGACACCAAAAATAGAATAGGAGCTTTCCTCATTAATACTTGACAAATATTTATGTATTAATTTTTTTAAACATCTACATTCTGAAACTGGAATAGTCGTTGTGTTAAAAATGGTTCATATTTTTCACGGTTGTTGAATGCACTTTAAAAATGAAATATTATTGAGAACATAGGTTAAATCGCATTATTTGACGGTTCTATTTTTATCCTCCTCGCTCCTTCATAGTTCGGTCAGAAAATAAGGCAAAAAGAAAAAGAAAATGAATATATCGGACGTGCAATAATAGCCAAGGTTTCGAAAAGCAGCTGCCATATCAGATTGCATACTGAAATCGTGCCTTACCAGAATAAATACCACTGTGGAACTTTGTGAATCCTTATGGTCGAATATTTTTATTTGGACTTGTTGGCCGGAAAATTCGACCACCCAAAGAGTATGTTTCACATCATCTTTTTTTAAAACTACGACGTCAAAGACCAAAGTCAGACGGATTGAAATAGCGAATTATATGTAGTCTTAAAATGATGAATGTGCTACGAGCATAAACCGTATATGGAAAATTGTAATATATTTATCCACTTTTCGCGTGCAAAATAATACCAGACATGTGAAATAAAGGCTTTACAATTTATCTCAAAATGTAAATTGTATAAATGCAATGGCTTTATTTCTTTGTTATTGTGAAAGTGAAATTGAACCAGTAAATTCATTTATGAACTAATTCGTTCAAACAACAAGCAAATGTTTCTTTAATTGTGTTTACTTTAACTACAAATTTTTGCAAATAAAACTAATAACCATTCTACTCAATAGAATCTCTCTAATTATTGATACTGAAAGATTGGACTGAAGAAATGTTAAAAGTTACAGTAGAAAGTCAAACGCGTAGCTCCACATAACTAACGAATAAATTTCATATCTATTACAGGATGGCCCACCGAAAACATACCATCCAATATTTTTAAGATTACGCGAAACAAAAAGATAAAAATATTCTAAACCGACGATTTTATAGTGGAGGGGCACATTTTTTTGCTATTTTCAAATCTTGTAGCTCCAACTCCTAACTTTCAGTCCTAAAATTTGAAATGGTATAAGGCACTGAATAATTTGTCAATTTAAAGGGCGTTAAATTCTATTTTCAACGATATTTATTGTTAGTTTTTTAACCCTTAATGTACACATGAGGTCATTGTGACCCTGAAATAGTATTCAAACTTACGTAGTGCTGAACGGAAAAAGCCAATGGGCTCAAATTTTTATAAACAATAAAGAATCTTCTCTTTAAAAATGAAGTGTACGACCAGTTATAAGATCCTATCAATGCACTCGTGATAACCGTACATAGCTGACGTGAGCACAGAATGGGGTCAAATTTTTATATACTTTTTGGAGTACCTAATAAATTGAGTATTATTCCCTTAAAGTGTAGATGTTTACCTAAACACCCTGAAAAGATTTCTCCTGAAATTAATAATTTTACATCTTATGCCCTTTTTTAATAAAAAAGTGCTTACTTCGATCGATTTCTACTTCAAACACATTTTTCGACCACAAAAATATTTTTTTTAATCTATCTTTTTCAAAATACTTTTCCAAAAAATATAAAGTCGCGAAGATATTTCAAGTTGAAAGTCGTGTCGAGTCAATTTGACCCCATGTGAACTTAATGATTCGCTATGGAGGTGTGCACAGTAAGAGTTAAATTTGATTGAGTTGTTCACGAGGAATAATGTAAGAAATTGATTTAGTCCAGAAATTATTGCAAAAAAAATTACTCAAAAATAAAAAAATTCCATAAGTTTATTCTAGTATTGGCTTCTTTAAACAAATTGTTTCTTCTTGATTGTTAAAAATGCTCTATACCATTTCAGAAAGAATTAAAATTGTGTCTCTTTTCAAAAATAATTATAGTGCCAGAATTGCAGTTCAATTATTCAACGAAAGATATCCAGATAAACATCTAGCAATGATATAGTCGATCTAATATACATGCATGAAACCAACATCTTAATATGGTGGAGGCCGAGTGGTAATATGGAGAATTTCCTTGATTTTACAATCCGATCTATGATTGGTTTGTTTACTGTAATACTCTAAAAGATTAATTGTTTTATTTATTATACGATATTTTAATCCTACTTTAAGTAAAAGATAATATACTACTCACATTTAAATTCTAAGAAAACAGAAATTTTTAATAAAAAACAAATTCCTATTTAAAAGTGATCCTGTCAGTCGTCTGATTTCAAAGCTAATAAGAATTTCTGCGATAGTCTTGACAAAAACATTAAAGATAAATATTATTCGAATAAGGATGAAAGCAATTCAGTGCTATTGCAGAAAATTGAAGGGATAAGGACGTATCTGCAATTGAAAGAAATAATAATCTAAATAATACAGAGAGACAGTCATCGAAAATTAATATTACTATTTATACAGTGAGTTCCAAAAAAAGTGGCGCACTACGTTATTTCAGCTTTACATATAAAATGTTTTGAAAAATACAAAGTTTATGCTTTAAGTGTTAATTTTAGACAAATTAAATTATAAAATTTAAATCTATTCGAAAAAATAACAATATAAGTTATACAAAAAATTCAAAAATCGAAAATTGAGCAAAACAAAGAATACGTCAAACATTATCAAAAGGGAATTAATTAACGAAAAAAGTGAAAAAACTTACTTTTAAATACTTTTTAATAGCGTGTGTGGCCTCCTCGTGCTTGAACAACTGTATTCGTCTAGGTATACTTCGAATAAGGTTATTAAAGAAGTTTTGATCAAGATTCACCAATCCTTCTTGTAACGGATTATGTAGTTCTTCCAGGGTGTCTGGACGAACAGGGAGAGCTTTAAGTCGTCTCTCTAATAGATCACACACATACTTTATCGGATTTAAATCTGGGCTCATAGCAGATCATTCTAAATGCTCAATTCCAACTTCTTCTAAATATTGAAATACACACCTAGCAACGCGTGTCCTTGCATTGTCTTGCATGAACAAAAAATTGAGAGCAATGAAAGGAGCAAACGGAAAGACATAATCTTGAAGAATGTCCTTGATATAAGAATTTGCATTTAAAGAAAAAGTTTAGTTTTTCCGTCTAATGAAATACCAGCCCAAATCAAAAATCTTCTTGAATTATTGTAACACTTAATAAACGAAAAACACTGAAAAAGTAGAAATTTCTGTCTAATGTAGGCATTATTTGACGTTTAAGGATTGAAATTACTTAGATACAACAAAACATAAAAAAAGTTGCAACAAAAAATAAAAGCTTTGTACAAAATTGCCAAAAAAATCGAGACTTTTTTGGAATTCAGTGTATTTCATTGTTTAAGTATTTGTTTTTTTAATCTCCTCTTCAAAAATTTTCTTTTTTGTTTTTTTTTGTATTATACAGGGTGAGTCACAATTAGTGTTTCAAACTTCAAAGGTAGATTGTCTGATCGAAATAGTGTTAGTTTCCTATTGGAACTATAGTCCGGAAATGCTTAATTACGAAAATATGTACAAGGTGTTAAAAATTTATCAAAAAAATTTATATTTATTAATATCTCCAAGAATAATTGAGATAATGAAATGCCATTTTACACCTTTTGATAGTTAACTATGACGATTTTTTTTTTGGTGTATAACCAATCATTTTAGTTACATTAGTGGCGTGCGTACAGGCACATATCAATACAATTTTATCGAAAAAAGTGGTATGCCATTGGTTTTTCTCAACCTAAAAATTATTTTTATAATTTCCTTTTAATTTAAAGGAAAAGCGCTCTTTTCTTATTATACGTACCTACATATAGCAATTGTATGACTCCAGAATGTCATTGGTAATAATCAGCCAATCGGTAATCTTCTACAGTTTAATTTTTGGAAATTTATATGTACTAATAAATTTCAATATTATAAATAAACCTTGAATACCCTGTATCTTAATAATGAAGCGTATCCGAACTATGGTTTTATTAACAAACTAACAATATTTTGAATCAGACAATTCACTGTTGAAATTTGACATAATAATTATGATTTACCCTGTATTCAAGAATGTGGCTTTGTTTTTTGATTAATTCCGGTAATACTTCATATTTAATTATAATAATGATCCTGTCTTGTTTTTCGGTACAATTCCACTAATCATTGAAAATATATGAACATTTTTACGTTCGATCTAAATTAGAAATCGTAAAATTCGTTTAATTATCAATTGTTACTGTTACAGACATTTTAAACGCTACACAATTGAATTATTAAATGCCTCGCAATAAACTCTAAATAAAAAATTTAACAAACGTATATACCAATGTATAAAATGATTAAAAAAGTTGTAGACCAACAAATGTATTGTTCATCCAGACCGCAAAAAACCTTATTACTTTCTCTCATTAAAAGTTAAATTGCCTTTAAAAGTTCATAAAACAAACTTGCCATTACCTGTATACAACTTCACTATTTTTTTTTTGACAAGTACCAGCAGCAGCATCAGCCGAAGTAAACTTAAAGTTCTTTAACCTTCCCGCAGGTACGGTAATGGTTAGAACCAATAAAACAATGATACTTGAACGGGATTTTAATGTTTGAAATAAATTTACGTTTCGATTCTTGGGGCCGTCGTTGCATTATGATGGGCGGATGTTTTACGGTTGTTCGAAACGTAGATAAATGTTGATTTATTCTTGTTTTATGTATATAAAGAGAGATACTGAATTGAACATTTTCCATTGAGGATGGTGTGCGGTGCAGCTAGCAAACAAACTCATAAAATATATGTACAAACCGGATAAACAACAAATAATTGACTTTTAAAGTGACATAATCTTCTAAGATAAGGGTTAGTCTGACTTGGTTGATAAACCTGTGGTTTTAAAATATTATTTCAGGTGACATTTAATATTAGAAAAATGAGAAGAAAATCATTTAAAATGGGAGTCTACAGTTTTAAAAGTGACAAGAATAGCTAGAAATTCCACAAATCTTTTAGTAAATCCTAAAGGTTTTAATTTTTTTCTTAAATTCTTTAATAAAAACCCTTAAAACTCCTTAATTGAATTCTTAAATCGTGTATAAAATAATGCTATTCGTTTTTCTTCGTATGTTACGTAATATCATTCTTTTGAAATAAAGAAATCATGCTCTTATGTATTTTGATGTTCATAAACTTCAGAAAATGGTAAAAATTACCAGCAATTAACTGGGCAATATTTACTTTGGAACCGAACAGCTTGTCACCTTTAGATAACATTAACCGGTGGGATTTAACCAAGGGTAGCTCCATTGTTCGGTATTATCGTTAGCCAAGCAAACATCGAGTATTGTGAAGTCGGAACAGTAAAACACCCTCTGGCCGATGGCTTTTGTCTGCGTGCAATTTCGACAATTGGGGGCCCCATGAAACGTGCACTCACTCGATAGATGGATAAATGCGAATGGGGTTTTTATTCCGAGCCTGGACTGTAGTTTTTTCCGCTGAATCACGTCAAATCGCTTTTTATTGTTACATAATCTATAGTGGATTTGAATTTAATAAAAGTCTAATACCCTTTGTTGGTTGTGCAAAAATTTTATAAAATGAAAAAGACAAACAGTTCTTTAATTTGTCCATTCAACATATTTCTGTAGAAGAATCGTTCTTTAATCTTTCAAATAATGGCATTTAAAACTCCATAATAATGTCATTGTTTTCCTCTTTATATTGAATGTTTTGATGAAATTTTTAAGATTAATATTGAAGTAGTACCACTTTATTTAACTTTTTTTAATATAGGTATGACATAATATGGGTATGACATCAAGCAAAAATACTTTTAGTTAACAATACTTTGTCAATAATGTATTGCCTATACAGCAATGACATAATAAAGTCAGTGGATGAATGCTTTCGACGCCGATCTGTTTGATTAATTATGTAGTATCAGAGTTTAAATTCTCTGATCTAAACGTTTGACATATGACTGTACATCCACATTAGCGATGATAGATACTATTTCTTCTGGAACTACATTGTTTTAATTAAATTACGTAGTACAGTCTGAGAAGAAAAGATATTAAGCTACATTTAAAATTTTTAAACAAAAACACGTCAGTTTTATTTATTTTTACGTCTACTTGAGGTTTTTAGTAAATTAGCCATTTTCAAGTGCTATTTGTGGTAGTATCAATGTTGTTTTGTTATTAAATGCAAATTAATGTATTAAAAATATCTGAGCAGGTTTTTCAGAATCTACAAGAAGCGCTATAAACACAGGCGATACCTTCCTAGGATATGAATCCTATATGAATATTATTCGAAATAAGTCACACGTTAATATTTTATTTTCTATAAGCAGACCTGATCCATATTGAATGTTTAAGTTGTTGTGTGCGGAAACGCTGTAGGCAGGTACACAATGGCCTTCCATATGGAGACCGTGGTAATTTCGAAGTGTGTCGAAAACTGTTAACAGAGAGAGTCACGCGCAAAACTATTCAAATTTGCACGGCTAGCCGGACAGCAATTAGTGTTATCACAAAGATAACCACATAATGATTTGCGGTCTGGGAATATATGCAAGCACTGAACTAACTGAGACGTAACAAAAAAATACCTTGGTCTGGGTCCCTCGACACCAAGAGAACCACGACAACGAGATGCTACAGGGTCTGACTCGAAAGACTGATCGTGGAAAAATCAACCATGAAAACCGCCCTACGCAGAGGACATAACCTCTGGGGAACACCACTCAAATTCAGTTAAGTAAAATTTCAAATATATAGGACAAAACAAGAAAGTACCAAAGAACTGTTTGCAATAAATAAAGATAAACTAAGTAAGATCATCACATGGCATGCTGCCCTTAGGGCAGACTTTTTTAGGCTCGAACTTAGCATGCAACCAGGTTGTTAATATTTGTACCTTTCTGTCAGTTGTATGATGGATAAAGGATTCGGCACAGACCATATTGTGTATGATTGTTGTACCTGAAGAATCATCATCTACGGCAAAGATCTTTATCCAAGAGATTTCAAGAAAATAAATATGGAACAGCCCCTGGGACTAGTTAGAATCTATAATTAGGTTGTATCAATAATTGAAAAAA
>JABRWK010000486.1:0-36084 GCA_013372445.1 Hypothenemus hampei | reverse complement strand
AATGAAGACGAGTATAAAACTCTTTTGGGTTTTCAACTTTTAAATACATTTTTATTTAACTATAATTTTTTGCGCACATCCAATTTATTACGAATTTGTCAAGAATCATATTGAATAATTTGAAACGTGTTTAATCTACTGAAAATTCTTAAATTAGGGAATTTCGACAAATTGATAACAGTGTAAGCTGATTTATATAAATTGTTGTACAAAAAAGTGTAATTTTTTAGTATATAAAGATTTTGGACCCGGTACGTTAGATTAAATAATCAAGGTAAGAAAATTTTGATTTTAAAAGAAAAAATTAGAAAATTTTCTTCAATTTTATCTCTTTTGGCATTGGCTTTTTCTAAAAAACGATAAGTAATAGAGGTAAATATATGGTATTAAAATAGTTATTCCTCGCAAAGTTCTACCAAGAAGGTGGATGACAAACAAATGCTAGCAACGAAATAGATTTAATTTTTGAATTTTTTTTAATTGAGAAAATTTGAAATTCATAGGATTTTCTGACATTGGCAATCATATGACCCCACAATTAATCTCGGCTTTTATTAAAAATTAATATTTTTTTTAAGTTTAAATTCTTCAACTTATTTTTAATTAACACTACTTATATTTATTCGAATTTATTTGTTTATTTTTTACTTTAACTGTAACAAAACAGTTAACTTCTTAAAAAAAACATTCTACTGTTTTGTTTTTGTAAAGAAAAAAAATTAAAGTGCCCTTTGTTTTTCCTGCTGATAAATGGCATGTATGTATGAAATGCTAAAACATATACAAATATTACATATGTAAACATTTGACTATTTCTTAATATTCCTGGAAAAGAGACAGATGTTTATTTTTCTCACGATAACAAAAGCCGACTTCACACTTGACTTGAACGGTAAACCTAAGGATAAGTAGACAACCCGTCTAACAACAAGGGAAATAACTAAAATGAGTGTGAGTGTCTGTTTTTTTTTTCATCTCTTTTCAATGTCCTGCTGTTTTACGTTGATCTATATATTTTTCATTGATTTGGTTTTTTTTCATTGATTTACATATTCTAATTGTAAGTTAAATTAGACAATGCGTTGATCCAAATTTCTTTTGTTGACTTAGATATCCAACATTGATAGAATTATTTTTCGTTGATCTGTATATCTTTCGTTGGATTAGATATTCATCTAGCATTTTTGTATTGTTTATTATCTGAATTCTGTCGTTTTTGACAGCAGCAATAACTAAAAACTAAGTTTTTAGGAGAAATTTGTATAAAAAGGAATTACAGCTAAAAAAATAACAAACAATTAACAATAAGTTATTGAAAATTTACAAATCTAACGTAATAGTTCGGATTGGATATCCAAGGGTGTCGTTCCCCAACAAGACATCGCCAACAAAAAGTATTAGCAATCATATTCGTGGACCTGTCTTGTGCGGGAAATATTGATATATTTTATTAAAGATAAACTTATTTTGGCAAGATACGGTCAGAAATTATCGTTCCAGCAGGATGGCGTAGTGATCTGCTATAACACGTGCACGCACGCGAAAGAACAACATTATTTCGAACAAAGAAAGAAAAAGAAAAAAAGATTGTCATTTCTAACTATTATGAAATGACCACAGGGGAGAAGTTGCAATTTGATTCCTTTTGATTTCGGCGGTCATGTGAGAATCAACAGCCGTTTTGAGACACAATTCACAATATTTAAAAAACAAAAACGAATCTAGTAAGTAGGAACAAAAACATGTTTCATGGGATGATTTAGCAGTTTAAAAATCAATTAAAAAATTGCAGGATAATATCCTAAATACAAATTTATATTGTATTCTTTATTTTACTCAGACCGTTTATAACAATTATAAATTGTTAAGGTACGAATATTCCCTCGTTATTCCGCCTGTTTAATGTTTTATTTTTTTCTTTTTACCTTACGTTCACCCTCCACCCTAATGCAGGTGAAAATTTTCAAAAACCTCCATCTTCGATTTTAATCATTGAAATAAACACTGAAGATATGCATGGATGAAAATTTAAATAGTAGCTTTATAATAAACAATATGGCGGCCCAAGTTAATTATATTGTTGAAACTGAATTGGAATCTTAACAACGGTATCCATGCAGAGTAATTTATTTGTTATAAATATTTTTTTGTAAGAATGTGTATGTGTACAATTAATCAAAATATTCTTCTGATTTATCATTAGAAGATATTTTGAAGGTGATGATGATGATGATGATGATGATGATGATGATGATGATTTCGTTGCAGATACAAATTAATTTGGAGATAACGAATGGGACAAATTCAGTCCGTTGAAAGAACATTATGATTCCGATGAAACATTAAGCTTTTTAATTAGATTTTTTATTTCCTATTTGAAATAATAGAAAAGTTCACTTGCAATTATAAATAGTCACTTTATATGTATACAGGATGTTTCATATGAATATATACTGAAAACGATTATAAATTGGTATACATACGGTGCGGTTCAAAAGTATTACCCCAACCATTTCCCCTTTATTTTTAATTATGGGTAACGTTTTTTTTTTGGAAATCTGGTCCACTTTAATCGTTAAAAGTTTCATTTAATTTCAAATATTTTATTATAAACAACATGAAAAATTGTGAAGTGGCAGCCATAACATGAATATACGGAGCCACTGCTATTTTGACATGACATTTTTGTTTTAACCCTTTAATTAACACACACTCTGACTTTAGTAAGTGATATAACCAGACATTCGCTATTTCATTTTTTTGCATTTTAACACTGCCATGGCCTCATAATATGACTTGATACGATATGATATGTTATGATAATCATTTTAAAATTAAACCTTTACACTTACATGTATTTAAAACGTTTTTTCTTATTCTTCTTATGATGGAGATGACAAAATTTAATGCGTCACATTATTACAAACTTTTAGGTGTTTATTTAAGGCATCCAATTATTTGTTAATCATCATTAATATTTGAAGAACATTTAATTGCCATATTTTTGTTGTTTAAAACTCAAAAAATTTTTGAGGGTTTTGTACACTATATTTTTTTTTGGATTTTGTAATTTGAAATTCAGGTTTTTATTGAGTGACCCTGTAAGTAACAATTTACGTTAATCATCTTGAAGTGTTTTTTTTACATTATTTGAAGAGTGGAAATTCCAAACGTTCTAAGTGCCAATTTTAATTTTGTTACTGTTTTTAATTTTTTCACTATTTTTTCTGTGTATTAAGGAGTTTGTTTTTAGTTTTTAATCATAGAGGTTATATACAAATATATCGCTATATTGTCAAAAATAAAATTATTAATAAAGTTAAAAAAGTAGCAAAAGACACATGGAATGTTTGAAATTTCCACCCTTTATTGAGCGATTACTATCAATAATTAATAGAAGTGAATTAGTAGAAAATGTGTTGTTAACAAAAATAGACATCAAAATCATTTTCGTTTGAAAAGTCCAAATCTAAAATACTACAATCTACAGGGTTACTCCCAGAGAAACGCGTAGTATAAAAACGTATGTATTAGCTAATATAAATTAATAAATTCAAGAAATAAGATAACATTTAGTGACTATTAGCATCAAATCATACGAACTTGCCATCGGCCCTACGTTCAGGCTAGAAAGAGAAAATTAATCAATTGCGACCACAATAATTATTGAACAATAACAAAAGAAAAAAGAAATCAACATGTCCGATTTTGTGTTTTTGTTTTTATTACTTTATTTTCATTTTGTAGTCAAAAGTTTTTTGATCATACTCCTGTCACATTCCTAATCCATTGTCGGTGTTGTGGAAAGGCTACTCGACTAAATACCCCTGGGTATCGGCCGCAAGGTTTCAGCGACCATGACACTATTCCATATTGGACACCATTAATAACTAAAGGTCCACCAGAGTCTCCCTGTATTTAATTATTTCAGGCTCTTTGAATTTAATTATTCTTTTGAACACTCATCGTGCATTGTCCATTGTCCTGTTCGTCTGTACAAAATGACTGAGTACCATTAAATTTGACGAAATCTCCACTTTCAACGTCATCAATTTTTTCAGAACACTGGGTATTATTCAAAATCGGTAGCTGAATTTTTTGTAAATTATTTGACAAGGGTGCCTGAAACATCTGAGATCCCCAACCTGTCAAAGTGCCATTTATCTTTGTCGGAATATCTTTGTTCTCATCTGGCAAGGTTATCGGTTGGGTCAAGGCATCAAACGTAATGTTAGTTTCCAGCTGGCAGAAAGAAATAAAATATTCCTATTTGGATTCGTTTCTTATAAACTATAATTAAATACCTCTAACAGTGCAATATCGAAAGTGGGCAGACCACTGAGATAACTAATCGCGAATTGAGGATGTCTCAGTAAAGTTTTCACTTTAACCACTGTGTCTGGTGATTGTTGGACGTTTGTGCTATCACCGTCACAAGTTTGTAATTGTGTTGTGCCATAAACAATAGTATAATTTCCAGAACTAGTGAGAATATAGAAAAAAATTGCAAAATAATAAAAGAAGTACAAATAATAAACATACAGGATGTTCACAGGTTTATAATTTATTTTTTAGGTTGTTTTTAATTAAATTGAATTTAAACTTAAAAAAGAAAAAAAGCATTTTGTAATAAATGAAGTTATGATAATAATAATAATGAGACTTATAATTTTATTAAAGCAAAGCACATCTTATATAAAATGTTAGAACTTACGTGCCAACGAAGTCTTCATCCAAACAGTGTCCAGCTGTAAGAATCCATTTGGGAGCAATTATTGAACCACCACATCGAAAACAGTTATCATTTGTAATTATTTCAACCTATTAGATATACTATACATAATATGTATCTATACATATATTATATAGATACAGACTGGGTGTTTCATAAACATTGTAGCATATTTCAGAGGCTAATTGTTTATCGAAAGTAATGATCGTTCCCAATATAAATTATATTCCAATAATGATTCATTACAAAGACACAAGGGTATTAACATTTTATTAAATAATTAAAATTTTAATGATTAAAAATATGTTATTATTACTATTAAAAAACAATTGACTTTTTCCGATCCATAAAATAATTTTAGATTAAATTCATGAAACGTAGCTTGTCTTTCCAATTAAAATTGGCATTTTGGGATGCATGTAGGCAGTTTTTATTTTTTACTCAAAACCAGGACGTCGGATGAAAAAGTCATGTGAAGTTTTTTTCTAAATTGAATGGGGATTCTAAAAGTAATTTTTATTTTGAGAAAAATCGGTGACGTTTCATTTATGTAGCTAATTAATATTTGCTGACATGTTTACGTACGCACGCCACAAGTAATAATAATATTTTTACTTAAAAATGCGTCTATGTTAATGGACAAAAAGATTATACATCTATTTAAATATCTGAAGCGGTTTTGAAGATATTAATAAAATTTTAATTTTTTAATAAAACTAACACCCGGAATCTTTATAACGAAGCATTATTGGAATATAGTTTATATGGCGAAGTCCATTATTTTTCGATGGACTATCAGCTTCTGAAATATGGTGCAATATTTATGAAATATACAGGGCGTCCCGAAATAACTTTGACAAAATGAAACGGGCGATTCTATATACAAAAATCTGAGAAAAAGTTCCTATTAACTTGAGGCCGAAAATACTACTTAAGGGGGCTACGGTTCTTTAAAGATAGTGTCCCTAAACTGATTTTTAGTTAATTGCTTTGGAAACACTTCAGATTCATGTTTCAAATTTGAAACACGATTTACCAATTAAGATTGCTAATTTCAATGATTATAGATTTATGGATATTGCGTACAGAGTAGGAATGAGAGCAGGGACCCTAACATTTTTTATTCTAAGTGTTATCGTTTGCATTTAATTATCAATTTTTTGCAAGAATAAAATTTTCTGATATTTTCCACGTGAAAAAAGTGGTCTTGTTCCAAAGCCTTCCAGATGCATCATTTCCGAGAAAAATCGAATTGAATGTGTGTGTTATCATTGCGCCACGCCGCCCAATGGTTATAAAAAATAATTTCACGGTAAGCCATGAGATGTGTGACTTTTTTGATAAGTCAGTTTCATATTTTCCACATAAAAAAGTACTCTTATTAAACACCACCAAGACAACCGTTTTCAAGACATAACGTTATTTTTTTGTTCCGCGAACATCTAATTCGTTTAAATAAAGACAAATCTGATCGACAATTATTGACAAATATGTGAATGTTGATAATTTGAAATTTTTGATTTGTTATTTTATTGATTCCAATTTAATTCAATTGATTATAAGGTTTTAGTTTACATTTGTTTAAAAAATGGTTTCGTTTACCAATGAGGAATATGAAGATATGCATTTAATTCATGGTGAAGTTCAGTGTAACGCTCCAACGACAAAACATAGATATGCTGAAAAGTTTTCTAATAGAATACATCCCACTCATGCAACCTTTACAACCCTTCATCCAAGGTTGCAGGAACCGGGGATCATAATGCTTTTAGCGGAAATCAGTTGCAAAAAAAATTATTTCACAAAACGATTCTACATAAAAAAATTAGCATACCATGATTTTTTATTGCTAGTAAATGTTTCATTTTCTAGAAAATTTGATTTTGTTTTATTTCATTATTAGTTTGCTTTAGGAGAAATACAGCCGTCTAACTATACCATTTGTGCTCTATTGTCTGGTTTTAGCAGTCACACATATTGCAGTATATTTATGTAAAATCGTTCTGTGAAATATACTTTTTTTTAACTTATTTCCACTATTTTAAACTTTTTATTTTTTTAGGAAATGAAAACGATATCATTTATGGAGAAAATTTTGTATTGTTTTATGTTAAGAGAAATACTCTCGTGCCAAAAAAAATGTTTTTTTTTCTGACGGATTTTCGCTAAACGAAACTTGATCCGAAACCGGATTGGTATTTCTGAAAAAAATAAAACAAGTAGACATTCTGTTGTAGTGGAAAAATTTAAAAAAGATATTCTACTGGATTTTGAAGATAACTCTGAGCTAAATGTGGGAAGATTGATCGCGATGTATCAGCAAATTTCGAAAATGTTCCTTGTCAGAATTGTGAAAAATGCAAACTTATAGCCGTTTCATTTCCAAAAGGTGCACGATATGTTGGAAAATAATTTCCTTGCTCGTATTACGTTTTCTGATTGTTTGCGGAATAACAAAATTGAAAATCGAACCTTTTTTCCCCGTATCTTATTCTCCGATGAATCTAGTTTCACGAAAGACGAAATTGTTGGTTTACACAATTCACATTTATATTCATTCATTGGGAATAATCCCCAAATTATATAATAAACCAAACATCCACAGATAGTAGGATTAGTATTAATGTGTGGATTGGTATTGTAAATAACAACCTAATTGGATCTTTAGAGTGTACCGCTCGATTAACAAAAGAAGATTTTAATTTCCTTCAAAATGTTTTACTCACATTACTATATGAAGTTCCTTTAAATATTTGGCAACCCATGTAGTTCATGCACGATGGGTGTTCAGGTCATTTTAGTGGAAATGTGCGTCAATATGTAGATCAGGCTTACCACTAGATTGGTAGAGGCGTTCTAGTTCAATGGCCAGCTAAGTTATCGGACTGAAATCCCTGTGATTTTTTTATATGGGGTTTTCTCAAATCTTGTATATATTTTCAAACACAAACGCGTGAACAGCCATAGTTATGAATTCAAAATACCTGCAATGAATTCAGACACATGTGGGATATTTATGGACGGATTAAACCTACTCTGAACAAAAGAATAATATTATGCCTTGAAGTCAACAGTCATCACGTGGAAAATGATGGTTCCACAAAGACGAAACGTCCAATTTATAAACTAACAACGCCACCTTAAATGGTATGGCTTTAGAAAAGTGTCATCGGTTTTACTCTAGGTCAAATATTAACGCTAAAAAAACATAATAAAATATTAAAGGAAAAGTAAAATGAAAACATTCTATTTTTTCTAAATTTCTTAAAAACCGAAAATTGTTTCAAAGATTTATAAACGTCATTTTTTCAGTTTTAAATACTGATCGGAGTTACCCACTCATACTTCCGCTATCGATTAAAATTCACCAATTCAATATTTAAACATTAAAAAATTAAAATTTTGAACACTATATAAGGCAAGTGCCCTAAGACTCATAATGTTCATATATAACACTCACAAAAACCTTATTATTAGTGATCCTTAGTAGAACACAAACTCCTTGGATTTTTTGAACCTCTACTTAAGAAACACCCTGTATATTTTTTTTTTGTGTTTTACCATATATGGAAATTCTCCTGCAGTAGCATTTTCTCCATTCCTTATTTTCAATTCAGAGTTGCTAACAACTAAGAGAAAAAGAGTGAGGGAAACAGACATCAATAATGTATTCTAGTTAGTTCTATTATTATTATTAACATTTACCTTGTTCAGTTGCAATAGTCACTAATAAAATAACGACGAAGGCTAATTTCATTATTTTTACTTTGTATTCTCGCAGGAACATTTGAAAAATTATTCAATTAAAAGAATTTGAGTTTTTTATATATTGGATTTTCATCTAAATTTATTAAAGTGACCTTCCTTTTTTGCTTTATCTTTCAAGGATCATTAATGTGGTGTAATGGAGTATGTGTATCTAGAAATATTTACATTGACGTACGCATATATGTATATAGTGTTAGCTAAAAATTTTGCACATATTGAAAAGTTAACTATAATATAGTATAATATATATTATGTATATTTCTTACTACAAAGCGGCCACAATTAAAATAAAAAACAAATGAACGAAAAAATAACTAATATTTTCTCAAATCTTTACCTTACCACCGTTCTGAGTTTTTATTTCTTTCAAGAATTCTGTTTTTAGGAATTTTCCTGATATTAGGCTCTATTTTTTTATATAGACATTGTTTTTGATTTTGTATTTGAGTGGTTTTTGATTAGATTCCACGTCTCTATCTACTATGTTCCATAAAAGTACTCCAGTGTTTTTAGGTTTGGAGCGTGGACGGGCTGCTTTCACTCAATGAGCGTAATGGACACGTGACCTTGTCGAAACTAAATTTGATTATGCGCAGAGCAATTTGTTGTGGCAGGAGGGTGTTGTCCTGCTGCTGACACTTCACCCATAAGTTGGTATCTCTAAAGAAAAGAATTGTGCAGGACAAAGGTGCTAAAGCAGCTTCAAGGATAAGTTCATGGAATCTGTATGTCCATTCGCAAATAAACATTTGGCCAATCCCTATTAGCTTCAATGCGTTCCCAGATCATTGAGTGCTGCCTTTTCCATATTTTTTTCTTTATGTTGACTCTATCCATTCATATTCTAGGTACATTGAGTGTCCCAAATAACTGTAAAATTGATGAAGAGCATATTGTTAGCAACAAACGAGTGATGAACTTAGAAAACTTTTGGGAACATTTTTTTTTCTTCAATTATTTTCTAACCAGTATCTAAGTATTTAAAAGAGCCGAGTTAATAAAAGATCTTTTCTTTTTTTTCCAAAAGCCACAGTTTTTTTTTCTTTGGGTTTATTATTCAAAGCTGTCTCATTAAGTCTTTTTCATCCAGTCGTTCTGGCAGATCATTGAAGAAAATAATGACAGAAGAGCTGATAGTCGAAATTATTTTAAAATTCAATACTTATTTCGTTCATTAACTTCCCTGTGTCTATAGCGTTTTTCTTCTTCTTATAACGGTAGTATAAGCGCGCTAATTTTGAATTTTTCGTACGTCATATTATCATGCCTCTATATGTATATATTTACTTAAGCAGCCCACCCAGACCCATCTATACTTAAATGTCGTTTCAGGTTCAAAGCAATATAAACATTTGATTTTTTCTGTCTTTTTTTTGCATCTTAAGGACTATGAATTCGTTAGGTACTTTATGTAATTTGAGTTCTACAGTTTACTTTAAGCTAATGACGCTAACGGCTCTTTTACAGACAGATATATACAAGCCGGTCTACGTTTTTTTCATAGTTTCATTATTTACAAAGTCTTAAAAGCTCTTAATAAAAATTGTCCACTATGTATTTCCAATAATACATTTACATACAGTAAATTAGATGGTTTTTTTTGTTTAACTTTTTGTAAATATTTATAAATAATTATATTGACCAAATGAACAATAAAGTATTGTATAGTATGATAATAAGTTTTTTCGTAAAGGTGACTCTTTTACGGTATCTGTGTGCTTAATTAGGCAAGGAGCGAAAAAATAAGATAAATTTGTTCTAAATTAATTATTATTTAATTATTTTATTAAAGTAATGAAAATCAAAAAATTTAAATGTTTACATGCACGATAAGCTATCATATGGCGCGTGCCCGGGTAAAGGGGTATATGTCTATTATTCTGAAATTCGAAATAAGAAACAATAAATAATTATCAAATGCATTTTTTGATAGTTACACTGTTTTACGTAGGTAAAAAAAGTTTATAAGAAATTAGAGAACCCTTATTTCTCTTTAAACCGCTCTAGTGTGATGTATTATAAGCCTTTTGGTACGCTAAAATATGTTAAACTCATTTACTGAAAATTCGACTTACACCCCTTTACCCGGGCACGCCTCATATATGCCATGGAATATTGCGGTTGAACTATTCGAAAATTAAAAAAAAATTCTTTTATGTATAGAGCGCAAGTAGGGCTCTAAAATTACTTTCATGTTTTACAGGATATCCTAAATAAGTGTAAAATGTCAATTTATATTTTTTTTAAAGAGGCATTCTATACAGAGTGGGCCATCGAAAGGTTTCCACTTAAGTTTCTTTGCGTTTGCAAATAAAAATGGAAAAAAGCTCAGACCCGTCAATTTTTAATTTTAGGGGGGCATGTTTCTTTGATATTTTTATCAATTCAACTTGCATCTCTTAGCGGGGGTGTCACTCACCTTCAAAATCTTAAATAGAAGCAGAAGTCGAAGGACACCTTGTTGTGAAAGGCATTAAATTCTCTTTCCAACGACACCTACATTTTTCAAATTGGATTAATATTTTCTAAAAATTTTCTCATAAAACCTGTATCGTTATGTGAACTTCTTTTTGTCCATTGTTAATAACAATGCACAATGTAGATTACATAAAATAAAAAATAATAATCAAAACAAAGCAAAAATCAAACGAGCATTGAAATTATGAATTTTATATAATAAAATAATGATTATGCAGGTCCAAAAAAAGAAGAAGCGTAATCCAAACGCAAACGTAAATTGAAAATATAGTGCTTAGCAACCCTCTCAGTATCATTATAATTTAGTATTAATAGAAGATTAAAAAGTGAAAAAAAAAAGAAAAAATGGACAACAGAACGTGCTTTTGACAACTATTAAATTTACTTTCTGGTTTTAGTCCACTCAAATTCATAATATTTTCTTGTCAGTATGGCATAAATTAACACACTACTCTAAGTCCAAGAATAACAACTGGAATAAATAATATTTAAATAATTATAATTACATAGTAATAATAATAATAATAATACTTTTTATAATCATCAAAAGTACAATGTGATGTATCTTTTTTTCTTTTTTTTTGACTTTTTAATTTTCCGCTTACATTAAATTAAAATGTTACTTGAGAGGGTTGCTAAGCACTATACTTTTAAATTTCGTTTGAGTTTCGGCTACACTTTTTGTTGTAAACATCTGTTATTAATTTAATAAAATGTATTTATTTTTTACTTGTTTTCTTTTTAATTTACAGACGGACCATCATCCTGCTGACGCTCATTCACATGTTGGCCTGCTATTTTTTGGAAGGGGTCGAATCTCGGCCGCAGTCAAAAAACCACGAACTATTAACAAAACTGGGCCTGCAGAAGATTCGGAGCCCGAATACACATCATCGCAAACGTTTGGCGGTCGAATCGAGACAACACAATCGTGCTGATGATTCGCATATGTTTATCATCAAACTACCACCGAATCCCCATTATTACGCCATGAACAAACCAACGGCATCGATACCGTCTGAGAAAATACCAGTCGGCTTCAAAAGTAATGGGAAACCAGACAAGATTTACCATTGGAATTTGCCGGCACTGAAACGTGTCGTTGCCAGTAAACAAAAGATGCATCGAATTAATGATCTGGATCACTTCGATGATGTGATGAGCCATCCAGAAAATTGGAACGAAGTGTTTGACAAGTCGATGATGATGAATCAGAATCATAATCATAATAGGAAACCGTTAAAACCGACATTTTATGTTCCACAAAAGCCGAAAAAGTCGAACTTTATGAAGTATTTTCCCGGCAATGGAAAACCACACTTGTTATATGTTATTGAGAAAAACAAGAGGGCCCAGTACCATAGACTTTAGAACGTTTTAGAATGGATGTGTGTGCATTTGTGGCTGAAAGGATTCCCCAGACGTTTGTGCAATAGAGTTTTTTTTAAACAAGAAAAAACTATCTACCTAATACATATGCCTACTTTAAGAGAACAAAGAAAAACTTAAACAAAAGCGTGTAACTTAAACTTGAACAAATGTGTATGTGTGTAAAAATGGAGAATGGAAGATAACTTTTTTAGAACTATTGACTTGTATTGTAAACTAGACTGATAAACTATACTATACAAACATATTTTACTTATGCTACGAATGTATGTAAAATTATAATATAATACATATACCGAGTGTTTCATTTTTTGTCGCATCAGTAAAATGAGGCATTAAAAATTGAAATACCAGTATAAATTTCAAACTGTTTCATTTTTCAGCGCACCTCGGAAATATACGCTATCGCGTACGTGTTTCTTAGCTTTTGGCGATTTTATTTAGTAAATACGAGGCTTAATTAATAATAATTGAATGATATTTAATAAAATAATATTTTTCAAATCGTCAAAAGGTAAGAAAAATGTGTGTGATGGAGATTACCTCTATAGCGCGCAGCAAAATACAACAGCTTAAAACTTATACTGTTTTGGGTCTTTCAATTTTCAATGCACCTTGGCTTTTTAATGGTGCCAGAAAAAGTGAAACACTCGGCATATATTTATATATTTAAATTTAAACACTAAAAAAATTGAATATTATATTTATTCCTTTTTTCATAAATAAACAAATAACTATTTCTATTCGAGTCATTTCTAGGGATGGTAAAACTATATCAATATGTTGTAAATACCTATATTTTTGTTATTACCTATTCTGTCTAACGGTGATTGGTTGAACGCCACATAAATAAACCTCATAATTGGTTTTTATAAATGTTAAATTTGCAAGAATAGCTAATAAACTAAAATAGCCAATAGAAACTTGAAAAGACAAATTATTTTTTATTATATTTATTACCTTTTTTCCATGAATAAGTTATTATTTCTATTCGCGTGATAACTAGTAATGGCAAAATTATATCGATATGTTCTAAATATGGATGTTATGCCTTACTAATTTGGTATACATAGGAATAATTAGAAATACCTCACGTAGTTGCCCGATTGCCTCATTGGAACCACGTGTCCTCGTGGGTTTTACCAAAGTATATCTACTTAATAAATGCGTCAACCACAATAAGCAAATACTAATTTTATTTAGTACTCCTACAGGTCCAACATCGTTTATACTAGGTATAGCATGAAAAGGCATTGCTAACTTCTTAATGCGATGCAACAAGCCATAGTTGCCTTTTCTAAAAGGGCAGTCCAGGCACGCCTTCACGTATTTCGCCACGAAATACCCCAGTTTTGGAAACTAATGAGTTTCTTATATTAGCTTAAGACATCTTTCAGAGTTCGAATGTCCAATATCATCAAGAGATTTCGCATCAAACTAAATTTCGCCATTGACTGTATATACAATCACTCATCTGCGACTGCGACTTTTTAAACGGTCTTTGCACCTTTGTTTGCAACGCTTTGCATTAAAGCAATAACAAGAGTCTGAATCTTAGTGTCTTGTAACTAGACTGTCAAAATCAAATCAGGCTTGCTCATTGCCACAATACACACGTCCACCAGATTTCGACTTAAAGTTTCTACGTGTTGCATCTTACAGTTAGTGCTTGGATTATATTTAATCTCCGTATCGTCTTCTTGCAATATCATCCACCACCGTGCTATTCTGGATAATAAATATTTTTTAATTGAAGCCGAACAATCACCATTTTAAAATGTACGTCATTACACAAACCCTAAATCGTTTAACCACATTCACAACCACAAAAGTCTGTAGGTTGAAACTACGCCACGGCTGTTCTGCGCTAGTAGTCATAGTAAAGTAAAACACTAGTTCCGTTAAGAATTTGACTGTGACAGCACACATTATGCATTGACGTGGATCCGGAAAATTTTCTACTTCTTGAATTTTCCTTTTATCTGGTCGAATACCTATGGAACTAGTTTCATGATCCAGATGCTCTAACTGTTCCTGTTGAAAACCACATTTCACCAGATTCAGTTTTATATCCGTTTCGACCACTAAATCGAGAATGTATGCTAATAAGTGTAGACCTTCCACCACGAACTGCTCTCGGAATCAATACATCATCCATATACGGCAACACTAAGTCATTTTGCATAACATGGAGCATTTTTTTTATTACCTATCGAAATGCTGAAGGTACATTCGCCAATCCGAAAAGTACCCGTAAATACTCATAACGCCCATCACTCGTATTGTATATGGATTCCTCATGTTTTTGATGATATCTTTGCGTCAAACCTAACGTATAAAAATATTTACAGGACAAACGATCCAATTGATCATCAATCCGAAATAGAGGAGTTCGATCTTTCACTGTGATCACATTCAATGTTTTGTAAAAACGCGCATACGCATATCGTTTTTTTTTGGAATTACGCTGACTCACTCTTACGAACCCAATACATAATGGACACTGATCACGTCATTTCTGATCTATATAACACATAAATTCCATTCAAAACACCAAATGACACCAAGAAAGTTCTAAAATCGCCTCGGACGTTGGGTTTTTTTCGTGAGTCTCCAAAAATCCCTCCTCATCCTGTTTTTCTTCTTGCCCCTGTTAATTGTTATCCCGCAGTTGTTGTCACTGTTTCCGCCCAGTCTCAGTGCATCAAACTTCATATCGTAGCATCCACCAACAAATTGACTGTTTATAATATTGTAAGAGGACAATTCCCTAGTGAATGGTACCAGAAAAAGTTAGGCGCGGAGTAGCACTGCAATTGGGCTTAGACAGTGCCAACATCGGGATAGGCACCAACACCTGCGGGATGTTATCTGTTAAGGACAACAAGGAAGAAGGGAGAGGGAGGAACTTTTAGAAGAACCACAGTGTGAAACGAAAGGACAGAAAAAGCGATTATATACATTGTTTTAAAACTAGCAGGAGCAATTCAAAAAGCCCTATTTACACGGGGAAAAATTAAGATAATATCTTAATAAATAGCAATATTATTAGTATTTAAAAAAATATTACTAAACGTTATGGCGGTAAATTCGAATATAATGTTGGTGGTTGTATGGTAATTAATTAAAATTGTAGTAATTGGATTTACTTTTTCTTTACAAAAGCAATTCGACTTTTGAAATTTGAAATTTATCTCTTTATTTAATGCCGAAAGTACCTATTGAGAACTTTTCGTTACTACAAAGAAATAGAACATTTTCGGCTAATCTCTATAATTTGATTGCTTGAAACCATTAATTAAATGAGATTATAGGAGAAAACTTTATTTCTTTGTACAAAAGAAAAGTTCTCAAAATTAAACCAGTTTGACAAATTGATATACATATTTATTAAATCAATGTGGATAAATAATATTAAAAATAATGCAACTATTATATGTATATATGTTAATATAAAAAATATAAATGGTTACATTATTGCAATATATTATATTGATTTTATTGCAAGTTTTCCTCCGGAGCTACTCAATCCATCCATAACTGACAAATGAAAACTATTAGTCAATGTGTGTGTTTTTAATAATTTAATAATTTTAGTAAAAATCATGAACTTAGCGAAGTATTTCTGGAATAGTTGAGAAATATGGCCCATAAGTAAAGAAGCTTGTATATTTATTTTGGGTTCCTCAATACGTACCTCAAATTTTGGTTAGTCCCCTTGAATTACCTTACTAGTACTTATACTATATGTATGTGTATATACATATAGTATAAGTAAATACATGTATCTATGTACAGGGTGAGTCAACGATATTATAAAGTTTGATATCTCAGTAAATATGAGTGTTAGAAAGAAAAGTTTAATATACACTTTTGGTTATTAAAAGGTGCGTATTTTGAAATTATTTTCAAATATACAGGGTTCNATCTTTAACTTACACCATGTAAGGAAGTGAAAAACTTATATAAAGAATATTATTTAAATAAAATTACATAACAAATAATTATTACTACTCATATAAGTTTTCTGTCTAATATTGTCTTTAATAAGCTTCTAAATTCAGTCATTAGAAAAATGGTCACGATCGCCACAGTTGACTAATTTTTTTTTATCAATTTGAATTGTTAATTTCTCATCTATAATTAGTTAACTGATTCATTAATTACGTTGATCTACTGTTTTCTAGTTATATTAATAAGTAGTAAGTAGTAATTTGGTCTAAATAGTAAATTAAATTTTATTTTACTTCTTCATTCATTTTCTTTTAAATTTAGTTTTCCTTTATCTCTCTGTACCATAAATCTGTCTTAAAAACAAGCAATTTAAACAGAAATGATTGAAATCTATTCATTTTTCGATTTTTTACGGTCAAAAAAATCAAGGAACCCCGGTTGTGCACTGTTATAAAAAAACTGCAGTACGAATCAGGAAAATCCATTAAAATCGTACCAAAAATGCTTTCAATTGGTCTAACCTAACCAACAAACGAAATATAAATTTTTCACTTTTGTCAACTAACTTATGGATCAACTTTTTTCAGAACATTTCCTTACTAAAGAGTTTTAATTATGGATGGATAAGGAATTTGTGGTTGGATTTATTATGCATCTACAATAGGAAAACAAACATTTTCAAAGTAGTCAAAATTGTAAAATTCCCGACCAAAATAAAAAAAAAGTGCAATCAATTTTTGGCGCGAATCTAACAAACAGCTACATCTATCGGCAGATGTGGTCAACTCGAATTTTTTAATGGCTCATACCAAACAAATCGTTGGTTGAAAAACTTTTGTTTTCGAGATAATTATAAAACAAAAAACATCATTTATTAAATGAATTTACAGTAACACTTAATATAATTATACAAAACAAATAATTTTGACATTTGCCGTTAATTATCAAAAAATATTAACAAAACAAACTCTCATTGCATCTGTTTTTATGTATATCAAAAACTTAATCCATAGACCTTTAGGAAATTTGTTTTACAAAACTGTCATCAAGCTTAAAATATTATCTTTATATTAATAAAGTTAATCTGTTATCTATGTAAGAATTGTTACTCATTCCTAATCGGTTGACGTTGACAGTTGGCAAGGCCAGAAAATACGTTAGGTGTTGTCCTTAATTTTTTTTTTGTTATGTAGATCATATATTATGTAGATAATAAATTTACTCTCAAGGGGTTCCTACAATTTTTGCAGGCTCAACCGGGATGGAATGGCGAATGTAAAGTGAAAATTTAGGGAATTAGTTGAAAATCTGTAGATTGTGTGTGTACGTACTACGTACAAATATTTAACTCTAGAATAGTATTGTATACTATATGCATGTACAGTTATATGCAAAAAAAAAGCGTACACCGTTTAGAGAGAGAAGTTTGACAATCCTATTTGGGTAAAACCGGCTTATTTAGCAGCAGATGTCGTAGGTTATCAGAAATGACAAAGCATTGTCATTGGCAGCTTTCATAGCCGGTTTTACCCAAATATGAGTGCCAAACTTCTCTCTCTAATCGGTGTACGCTTTTTTTTTGCATATAACTGTACATAAAATTTACGTATTGGTATCATTAAAAAGCCGACTTCTATTAAATAGCAATAGTATTACAGAGTTAACGAAAAATCGTTTCATGTCTTTTTGTAGTTGCAATGGTCAATTTTTCATTGTGTTTTGAAAAAACGTCATTTAGTTTTGTACTCGGTCAAACACGTGTGTTTCATAAAAATACACGCATACCCTTTCTGCAGGACACGTATATTCGACTATTATCGAAACATCTTTACACGAACATTTACTGGTACACGTGTATTTGAACATTAAATATGTTTGGTGTATTTGTTCTGTTTTTTCGAGCAATGTTAAATGAGTGTGTCAGAACTATAATGAGCTAAGCCCACTTTTTTCAAAAATTGAGATAGAACCATTTTTAAAGACAGCTTACAAACCATTCTTCATTGTTATATTCAAAACATTTTTAGTTCAATGTATGTCTAACAGGACACCTGAGTACTGAAGCTCTGAAAGAAATGAAAAAAAGTCCAGAGCAATAATGACCCAAGCCCAGAAAACCATATTTCGAGAAATCGAGGAGTTTGCGTTAAGCGATGCAGTTAATTCTTGAACAAAAAAATTGAATCGATTTTTTTATTAACTGAATACTTAAATGCTAAATTAATTTTACATTAAGGTTTTATGTTATATGTATATTACCGTCATTATTCTGGCAATAGGACATCATGACATTAAAAAATTAGGATTTGGTGCTTCATTTTCGATCTGAAAAAACCTATCTGTTCAGTGAACCTTTTTTATAAAAAGAAAATTGAAATAGCCCAATAAAAGTAAACCAAATACAATCTTTATCTTATTCATACATATTAAATATATTATGAAAATGAATTAAAAATATGTATTATGAAACACTGCATCTTGAAAATTGTACTGAACTCAATCATCATACTGGTATTCATCGTAATCAGACTGGTACTGTGGCTTTACTGTCCAAGTAATTTTTAACAATTAATTAAACCAAGTCCTAATTTTTTAATGTCGTGATGTCCTATTGCCAGAATAATGACTTTAATGTAAAATTAATTTAGTATTTAAGCATTCAGTTTATAAAAAAATCGATTCAATTTTTTTGTTCAAGGATTAACTGCATCGCTTAACGCAAACTTCCCGATTTCTCGAAATACGGTTTTCTGGAGTGACAATGAGCTCATTATTGCTTTGACATATTCAAATATTATACAGATGCACGAATAAATTGCAAACACAGAGGATAGTCTTGTTGAGTAATTCTTTGTTGTTGAAAATAAAAAAAGATAATTTATTTCTTATATTTATAAAATATCAAACATGCAGGAAGATATGTATAAGTGGCTTTTGCGTAAAACATAAATGTGTGTTTCAAAAAAAATTTACTAATTGTAAGATATAAATGTTCAATAATGAATGAACAAATAAAAAATAAATAATCACATACTTTCAATTCTAGTTATAAATCAATAATTTATTTACAAATACATATTTGTTAAACTAATCAATTAAAATATTACTAAAAATGGAGCGTTCTATTTATAATAAAGTTGATAGTTACTTCTGATATAATCAGAAGTAAAATAAAGTTGAAAACATTTTCCAAAAGTGGATTATGTCAATAAAGATTTATGTGAATTACTTCAGATTTTCATAGTTCGTGGTTTAGTTACCATAAAAGACTGCGACATAAAATGGACACCCTGTATAAAATAAAAAATTTTCATTTCATCCACTTATAGGGCCAATACTGTATATGTACCTAAGTGTACCTAGTACTGACGTTTTTTAAACGTCATATTATAACATAAATGGTGTACTTTAGTAACTATGTTAGGTACTAAATACATCCAAATATATGTATGTACGTCATAGTTACATTGGGTGTGTTCAGCAGACGCAAAAGCTGAGACCGCTGAGTGATATATTTCGCTGAACTTTTTTTGACACAATTTCGTTGGTTTTCAGTCAACGCAAAATCAGCCGTTTTGCGCTACCGTCAGCTATTGCGTCTGCTGAACACACCCATTCTTAATTCGATCCTAATAGATTTTGCATATATGCAGACTGTCCCGAACTTCTAACGGCGTAGTGATATTTTGCAAATGTCACATCATAACGTTGGATGTCTACCACATATAAATAGCATACTTAAGTACATTATTAAATGTTGCACTTTATAGAGGTATAATTTTTTACTATTATCAGGCGCATGACAAATTGTCATGCGCCTGATGATGGTATGTTCTATAACTTTACTAAATATTAGGAAACTCTTAATAATTTCAACCGGTTTTACCTGTATAAATTTGCACTGTTGTACAAAGTTATACAGGTGAAACCGATTGAACCTACTGTTATCTTAGCATCCAATATTAATTACATTTGTTCCTGTTATATATTAAAAAAATTGCTTTTATTATGAAAATTATTTGTTTAACTTAGTCCTAGAAGAAATAAATGGGTAAGAAATTCCTTTAATATATTTCAACATTTGTCGACAACAGAACTCTCTTAGGAATTATCGATTAATCAAAACTTAAGTTTGTACTACTTTTTATTGAACTTTGGATCATCACAGTTAGGTTTATAACACAATCCCTGGCTTATTCTTTGTGAACATAACTGTTCATCATATGGAAGTTCTTTATTCGATTTTAAGATATTCTCTCGTTCTTTATATATTTTAAGATTTCTTGTATATCTGCTTGTAGATAGGGTATGCTGGATTGCAATGACCAAACTTCAACATGGGAAGAAAAAAATCATATAAAAAAACATTGATTGAATTGCAAAATGCTTACTTTTCAACCTACAGCATTTTTAGATTTGAACTAGAAATTAAAAAAAAAATTGAAACTAGTTGATCTAAATAATACAATTTTTAAATAAAATAAAACCAGCTTTAATTTGGCCATTTTGAAAAGTAATTCCATTCCATTCAGTTTTGTTTTGTAACATCAGGTTGACCTATGACCCCTTAATCTGGATTGGATTTTAATTTCCGCCAGTTGCCAAACCAATTGGACTTTTCGATTTTCGTTTAAAGAATTGAACTTAAATTGGAGCAGTAGGTGTCCATATACTAATATGGCTCAAGTTGTGAAAATACCCTTTGTTTAAAAAATATTAAAAACTCTTATCTAGGATTATTTAATTCACATCGATTAATAGATTTATTTTTTTGATTAGTTTGTTATTTTTATTTTATACAGGATATTTGGTATATCCTTTGTCAAATTGATGTAGCTGAAAAGAGAGGTCATTTATTATCTCTTCAGCCCCAAAATAATTCATTCTTGACCCCACGGGTTTTTTTATTTCAACTTTTTACTGTATGTTTTGAAAAATCCCAAAATTGAGAATTTAAATTTAAATAAACAAGTTCTATTGTAATTCTAGTGAATACTGTTTTATAGTTCTATCAAAATGAAAATTAATTGCAAGTAACATCTAGTTTTCTTTTTTTTCACGTACAATTAACGAACGATGCGATTTGCGTCCAATTCACGGATAAGCGATTAAGGGTATAACACGAAACATTAGTTCGTCGTTTGGTTTTGTTTAGTGTAGATATATAAAAATATACAATTTTCAATAATAATCAGAGGTATACAGCGTGATTACTTATCCGACAAATTTTAACCACATGAGCACTTTTAAATGAGAAGTGGATTTTTTGGAAAAATATAAAAGTCCAAAAAAAAATCAAAAATCCTTAAAGTTCAACAATAAGAAGGTGGGACGTTTGAACCAGTGCGATGACATTGGATTCGAAAAGTTCAAGCTGACTTACTAGTCGATGGAATCAACTTTGAACATATTTTGCAAAAATAAGTAAAGTGCTATGCTATAAACATTAAGAACTTTTAAAACGTTTTTTGTTGAACTTTTATTATATTTTTTTTAAAACAAATCGACTTCTTATGTAAAGGTGCACATGTGGTTAAAATTTGTCGGATAAGTTGTGAATTACCCTGTATACACTAAAGGCAAAAATTCCGGCATAAATTCATTTAAAATTCAGGGATTTGTTCAAAAAAAAACGCTGGGACACAACAATTTTAGTTTTTTTTCCCGCGCCTTTTCCGATCGTGAATTTATGTATACAGAGTAGCCCAAAAACAAATTATGATAGCTAACTTGATTTTTTCAAATGAAACACGTATTTTTTATTTCATTTTCATTTCTTTCAAATTTTTTTTTTTAGTTTATTATGAGAAATTTTAGTCTTTTACTTTTTTTATATGAAAAAGCAACCAATTACTCACTCGATCAAGTTTGTCAGTCAATATACTGGAACAATTTTTTCTTACTTAGCGAATGTATGTACATACATGCATTGATTCATCATACTTTTCTCTTTTTTCCTATCTTTCTAACTTCTAATATTTTACTAGGACTACCGTACTATTATTAACGAATTAGGGATTTTCCTGGTTCGTTGGGTAAATTAGGGGACAGTTGAACTCACAAGTTGAACTTACTGCTTCCCAATTTGAATACTATTAATAGCTGAGTAAAATTAAACAGACCTTCTGAGACTTGATTTTAAAAAGAATAAATTACCCAAGTACTGGTGCACGTTAACTGACAATGAGACAAAATTTAATCGTATATCGAATCGACCGTAAACCCAGTTGATCGCAAACCGAATCAGCTGTTAACTGCAACACTGATTTTTCAAAACATGCAGTAAAAAGTTGAAATGAAAAAACCAGTGAGGTCAAGAATGAGTTATTGAGGCTGAAAAAATAGTAAATGTACTCCCTTTTCGGCTATGTCAATTTGGCAAACAATGTACTAAACACCCTGTCAATGGAATTACTTTCAGACTGCCATTTTTCCATTTTAGAGATATTTTAATGAAATTTGGTTTGTCACATTTTGCATACATAAATGTCAATTAACGATCTACGCAGCATATTTGTGCAACTTTCAATTTCAAATACATGCAACTTTTGATTTTGAAATAAGATATCCTATATATTTTTGCGTATTTGGAATCTACAAGTCATTTTTGCAGCGCCCTAGCTCAGCTTTTGCTTTTATAAAGTAAAAAAAAATTGAAAGTTCTCGGTTCAATCCTTGCTACCTTAATTTTTTTCTAATACTACTAAAATAATTAAAAATAGTTATTTAATGTATTTGATATATTTAAATTAGTTATGGCCGGTTTCTGAACATTTTCATTATCTAACTCATAGTTTTTGACACTTATGATTGTTTTTTTTTATATTTAATTTTGACATTATGATTGGTTTATTGCGAGTTTATTGATTCGATAATTTTATCTAATAGATATCTGTCTGTTCAGAAACCGACGATTACAGTTTAAAAGTAAGCATTTTGACTAAAATTTCATACTTTAAAAACCGTCGGTACTACAGCAGTAAAATTTGATACTAATAATAAGAGGTTTTTGACGATGCTCTTTTATAATATCGTCGGCAAAATAACAAAGGGACGTATCTACAAATATTGATATCTTGAGTTACCTTCACTTTAGATATTATAACAGACGTTATACTCTCTTTAGATAAAAGTTATGGTGACCCTACGACGTTCATTACATTAGAAATCTAAAGGAAAACAGGAAAAAAGGACGTATCTGCCACATCTGAGTACTTTTAAACGTTGACATCTCGAAACAGGGATTTTGCAGTTACGTTCCTCCGTCAAATTGGGGTTTAAATTTGTCCTAATATTGTTTTTTTTTTAAATCGACATCTTTTTTCGTATTAAAACGTACGCCAATGACAAAAGGAAATGAATTTAGTCAAATCAGAATGGCAATTTAACTATACTCAAGTGATCCATATTTGAAATAAATCGAGTGTGGTTTTTGAGTTACAAGAGTGTCTCCATGAATCGTGGGACATGGGACACATGTATGCTTATGCATGTATATGTATATCAGTTCCAGAGAGGTAAACAGTCGAATGTCCACAAATGGAAATTTTCAGTAATGAGCAAAACAAGTGTCAATACTACCTCATTGATAAATGAAGATACTCCATTTTCAAAATTAAACATATAGCAAATCATCAATACGTGGCTTATCATTTATACTCCAATAAAAAATTAAAAGAATGCAGTTTAAAAATATTGTAAACTATATATCGAGCAAAAGTGGAGTTATGACTGTTTACCTCTCTGGTACTGATATGTATTTATTTATTTTTTTTTTGTTTATGAAGAATCTTAGTATATGAAAGTTGCTTAGTTTAAGAAACAAAACAAAACAACAAAATACCTGATCAAAACAAAAGAAAAGCAAAAATTTTGGCAAAGGTTGCAATACATCTGGAATGTAAAGGGGAGAACGCGCGCACTCGATCGAAATAAATACGTTCCCAGTTGACCGCAAATATTTATTTTTATATGAACAAATAGACAATCCTTGATTATCACAATTTAGTTATTGTTTTTAGTTAGCGTATTTTGTTTCAATTCCGTATACTATAATTGAGCAATTATATTTATTATTATTTGAAAATATAATAAACTGTACATTGTGATGTAATTGTTATACATTTTTTTTTAATAAATTGTTTCCAGGACAATTATAATTATAATATATTAACAAAGAAAATATACATTTAACACTATGAAATTTGGTTATTTATATCTTATTTAATATGTGAATTAATCGATGAACACAATAATGCACAAAAGACAATCCTTTTTCTTTTCAAAACAATTTCTCATTATTTTCCAGGGCAAAAATACCAGTGTGTGTGTATGGGAAATCTGGATGTCTAGAACGTAGTTTATCATGCGCCGCCGGAAGGCCCTTACCTATACCCTAACTTGGCCCGCAGTATGCAGAAAGAGTTGCGGGAGTCGCGACGCTAGCGTCGAGGGCGTCTTCTAAATTAAAATCGTTCTCTCGTGAAAGGAATCGTTGATAAAAGAATTCACCTCGTTATTTTTTTACTAGTGTTCTTGTTCATGTTGTAATGTGTTTTATATGGGTTTTATCTAATTTATTATCTTCTTCTTGTTCTTCTTCATCTTGCCAAAATCGTGTAGTTCCTCAGGTAAGTCTTTTTTTGTTTTTTCTTTCAATGAAGTGACTTTTTTTATTTATGTGTCTGATAAAATAAAGATACAGAAAGGTGAAAGGTCATTTATAACAGTTTCCAAATCAAATAGGACATTTTTAAGGCGATTTTAAGTCCATGAAATTGACTGTTGAACAGAAAATTGTAGGAAATAAAAGAGGAAAATTAATAAGTGTACGTTTTAAGCCACCTGAAAATGGCTGTGTAGTTCATTGACTTTTTGCTCTCAAGGGAATTTATTTAATAACAAGACAAAAAAAGAATAGTGGATACGCCTATGTTCATTAATCATTTTGTTAAAGGAAGAAAAAAAGCCAAAAAGTCAATAATAAATACAATATATAGTATATTAAATATATCATTCATTTCTATTTCAATCTTACTTGAAAGGAGATGAATATTTCCATTTTAAATGAGTCACCCTGTATAAAAAACTAAAGACTAACTCGAAAATAATTAGTTCATGTCCCGTCCAGTTTGAGTTTGACCCTGAAGGTGAATATTGCGAAATAACGAAATTTATAGCTGACCCTAAGCAGCATAGATTCTAATTTATTTTGACATAGATACATATCAGTACGCCAGAGCAAAAATGTACAAAATATAAATTTTACAGAAGAAAGAAAATAAAAATTATTAAAATTATTTAAATTTTAGTATTTGGGACTGAATGTTTTTTTTTTTGGATGTAATATAGTTTTGTCATTCATGATGTATGGACTATGTAGAGATTTATACATGGTAATATAAAGAAATCAGAAATCAAAATAAAAAAATCGGAAAACTGAAATTTCAGACATAGTATCCGTTTGCTCTGAGATACTGGTAAACGCATATTTAAATAATTAATTTTTTCAAATTTAAACAAATTCATGTCCTATCCAGTTTAAATTTCGAGTTTGAAGGCATATATTGTGAAATAAGTAAATTTCTAAAGAGAATAGATTTTAGTCTGTTTTACAATTAGAATGTATATGTATTATACACGATGATCCATTCAAGTCGGCAATATTGCTAGCTTTGTTATTATTAGAAATATGAGGTCGGTTAAATTAATAAATCAGTAATATTTTTTTTGCTGATAAAACGAAGAAAACAAAAACAATTGAATGCCGCTTTTTCGTTTTATTTAAAAAAAATAATATATTTTTGAAATAGTACACCCTGTTTGTTTATTGCTATACTGAATGTAAAACATAGTTAATATAAAAAGTTCACGTTTATAATTGGTGTAAAACTAAAAATAAGTTAGCTATAGTAACATTTTGATTTCATTCGAGTAGGCTATAATTAGTTGGACTGTAATTAAGTTATTGTAACGTTCTTTCATCATAAAACACTAGTATTTCTGGATGCTATTACAACAATTGTAGTTCTACTGGCAATATTGTACTTAGCAATTAATAACTATGAACAATCGCAACTAATACTAAAAGGAACAAAAATAAATAAAAACAATTTATAAGTAGGTCTACAACGACTGAGCAAAGACGTTTCTATTCTGTTCTATGGATTTTTGTGCACATTTCAATGCAAAATTTGTCGCCTTAAGGAATGTTCAACCGTCAATGGAATTTATTATTCTTCTGATGAAAGTTTTAAGATCTTCTGTGTTGGTATAACGTGTTTTGTAACTTTATTTTTAAGGGAATTCCGGAAATAATAATCTAGGAGAGTTAAATCAGATGACCCTAGAGGTTATCTAATAGGCCCATTATTTGCTAGCCACGTTTTTGAAAACAATTTTCCAACATGTTACGTACTTTTTTAAGTTGGAAGGGTGGGACTCCATTTTGTTGGAACCAATGATCTTGCTATTTTTATAAATTAATACCACCAGGATAATCAAATGGAATTCTAGAAATGATTAAATCGACATACCTCCTACCTGTCAATGTTCCTTCATAAATTAAAGGTCCGATTTCTCTGTTACCTATCAAACCACACCAAACATTTATGCTAAATCTAATTTGAGGATTTCTGGGATTAATGAGTAGATAATAAATTTTCTTGAGTCCAATATGCATTTTTGCGGTTAAACATACCCTTATTAGAAAATCCAATCGTCACTCCAAGTAGTTTTATATAAAATATTATTTTCTAAGCACGCCTCACGTAACCATCAGCAAAAAAAGTAATCTTCTTTCAGCATCCTCAGATAATAATGTTTAAACTGCCCGATATTTTCACGGCATGTACCTACTTATGTTTCTTTTTTAAATTAACTCTATACTAAACTTATACCAGTCTTTGTTACCAAATCTTTTGTAGATTTTTCTTTATGTCCTTCGATATAAGCTTATTACGTATTTATAAGCTTATACCTATTTTCATTTATGATAAATTTTGTGCTTCTAATTTTGTTTTCTTTAAACCATTTCGTTACTCTTAAATTTTCTATAAAGTATTAAAAAAATGTCTTCTGTTAGGCATATCACGTTCAGGAAATCTGTGTTTGTATTCTTGCAACGCTCAGGTCGAATTTTTTCTACATGCAAGATATGTTTCCAACATCGCATTGGTGTAAACGTGTAAAAGGCGTTGCGAAATCTAATAAACAGAAAATGCGCTTTAAAATTTACTTAAAAAACGTTACATTGACAGTTTTTTTAAAAATAGTATCTATTTGAAGTAACCTTGAATACACAAAAACAGGGGATGGTGAAATTTATCTTTTATACTGCATCAACAACTAGGTTTTGCGCTTTTGAATAGTTGTAAAGTAGATTTTAAACACTAACATTGTGTGGAGTGAGAAGCAAATACTAATTTAGAGTAAATAACACAAAAGAGAAAGTTTAAGAGAGTAAGAGTTGCGCGAGTAAACTTCTAAAAGTATGAGTTTTATAAGTCCAGTTTTTGAAAAAGTGCTTTTCGCTACAAATCAGCTCTCTCGCTCAGCTCCTATCTGAAAATTATTCCCCAGTTAAACACCTCAAACGATTGGTTATTCTGTCTTGTACCGGATACATTGGGCAGGAGCCCACTGTCTTGCCATTTCACTTACAGAACAATGTCGACAATGCAGATAAAAAATAGATATTGCCATCAAAAAACAGGAAAAACCTGGGCTAATGATGCGCACATCCTTCCTTTAGGGTAACAAACAATACTTAAATAAAATCTCCTTTGTTGATGAAATCATTCTTATAAATACTGTTCTAAAATGTTATTTGTTCAAGTATTGGTCAGATGTGCATACCCTACTCAAATGAAATTAATATGCATTTTTTAAATAAATAAAAAAAACAATATTCAATTGTTTTTATCGTTTTAATCATTAAAACAATACTACTAATTTATAGTATTTCCAATAATAGTAAAGTTAACAATAGTACAAAACTGAACAAAGTTACCGTGTGTATAGGGGAGAATGGGGGAATGGCGTTCAGTTAAGCGAGAAAGTAACACGATAATTATTTGAGTTTTTAATCTGAAATTAATTAACTGCAAAACTTAATGTATCTAAGTAAATCATGCTGAAAACTAATCAAGTAATTAACGATGATAGTATAAGAAATAGTCTTTCTTATACTATACTATAGTAACTTTATGCATTTGACTGAAATTCCCCTATTAACGGGGTAATACTGGTTTCCTCTTTTACAATATATGTATTAATGTATGGCATATTGTATTTTGTTAAAAATATAACATAAAAATAATAGTTCTTAATTCAAAATAATAATTTTTGAAATGAAATATGAAATTAAAGAGATAGAGATAGAAATTAAGTTGATTGATACTTCATCCTTTTTGTTATACGGTCTAGGCATCTAAAGCAAAATATGAAGTCAGTTTAATAATCAAACTCAAATTTCTGGTAATACTGATCATTGTGCAATGACCGGTAATGCCTCACCTGTTTTAACTGGTATTTCACGAAAATACTTGTCTCGAAAAAATAATCTCAGTAAAAATTTTTTTGAATTTAGAATCCTGCCGACGTTTGGAATTGTAGATTCAATGCCCTTTAATAATGATGTCTAAACATACTGATGAAATGTGTAAATTCGATTATCTATCTTGCCTTTAAACTAATAAGTTATAACAAGCACTTTGACAACAACTTTAAACCGTCATAAACACTGACATTCTGTAGCGATCTTGTTAAAATTTTATCAGTTGCCTTTACGGCATTTCAAATAGATAGTAACAATAAGTTTGGAACAAAATATTAATCTTACGTTGCGTTTCAACGCTGACTAGTTTTATCCAGTCGACTGGGATTCCCCATTCTCCCCTACATATATGTAGATATACAATAGACGACCAAATTATTAGGGATAGAATTAATTTTTTCTAGTTTAAATAATTTTTTGGAGTAAATGATAGATTTAGGTCTTGAAGGTATATTTTATTGAATAGGATATTTTTTTAAATATAAAAACAACATTTTTATTAAGTATATTTCTTTATCTTTTTATAAAGACAATGTTATCAAATAATAAACAAAAATTCAATATTTGACGATTGCACCCTTTACTGGAAATATAGCTTCTATGCGTCGGGGCATACCCTCTATACATTATTTTGCACTTTCGTGTTATGTTATCATTCCCTGATTAAAATTTCAATTAACTAACGCTTTCTCAACCTGAAGTTGACAACATTGAAGCTACCATATGTTTTCTATGAGATTCGTGTCAATTGAGTTCCTCGAGCAGGATGAAACTTTAATGTTTCTTTCATGTAAAAATGCAGTACTAGGCTTAACTGTGTGACTCGGTGCCGACTCATGCATAAAACGCACTCCTCATCACGAGGGAACTATTCTTGGAGTTGTGGTACGAGCCAACCTTCTGGTACTCGCTTGTACTGACCCCGTGTCATATTCATTTCCACAATGTATAGTTGCTAGCCTATGTTTTTGACTGAGATTACAGGCCAAATCATGAATTTAACTAGCTGTTTAATCTGCTCTAAGAGGCAGTCCGAGTTGAACTGCTCTCAAGGGCATTCTCGGACGAATGAAATTTTGTCGACCAAAATCTGAAATGCTGATTCGTTGGAGAAGCATACCTACACATATGATAATTACAAAAAATGCGAGTCCAATTTTCATATTATAAAGAAATTTAGTGTTTACTTACTCCATTCCAATTCGCAACAATCGTATGTTGATATTGTTTGGTCCATTGCAGCCGCTTTTTTTCTGGTCTCACAATCAGTAAGGCGTGATTTTTTGATACGCCGACAACCGATCAGTATCTTTTCCGTTAGTCGTCTTTGAACTATCCTTTCAGAGACATCAATTCCCTCATCGTTTATTATCATAGTTAGATAAGCCACACTCTTTTTACAATTTTAAAAACAGATGTCCCCGATCCTGTAATCAGTACAAAGAATGAATTAATCTTTTTCTTGCCAAACTGCTATACAGTTGGCTTCCAGAAACTTGTTTTGACCAATTTTTTTTTAATTCGGTTAACAACTGATTTTGATACACAGTTGGGCATTATACGAATAGCTTTTTATTCAAGTAACGTTGTAGATACAAATTTATCTGTCATCTATATATGTATGTTGCTTTACGTGTAAATACATTATTCGTTATTCGAAACAATTCGAATACAATTCCTAGATTTATTTTTTTATTATAATAATTATTTATTCTTATTTGCATTTTCTTCGAATGTGCTGAGTGATTAATTGGCAAGTTTAATTCTTGAAAGAAGATTCACTTTCTGAAAAAAAACTCTGATTAATCTTATTGTTGAAAGCAAATTCTAACTGAAAAATGGCAAAAACCAACTATCCACAGTATTTCAAAGAAAAAAATCTATTCAAAATAAAAAAACACTCTTTTCATTGAAAAATAAAAAGTGACCGTTCCTTTTTTTTAAGTTGGGAAAGAAACGTGTGCATGAAACATCTAAGTTATTAACAAAAGTAATATTTTTTTCTGCCAACTATTGTCCAATAGAAATAATTATCAAGCTGTTGTAGGAAGGTAGAGTTGAGAAAGGAACGTTGGATAATCAACTAAGCAAAAATATTACTTTGATTATTTCGTTGGATCTAAGTCCAGACGTTCCCGGGTTAAAATCCAAGACCTACTTTGCCTTTTTGTCAAGAACAAAAAAATTGTTTTTTATATTTGACCATCTTTAGAATAATTCAAATTGGTTTTACCCAAAATTTCTTTAAAAAAAGTTAATTAATTCAAAAGTTACAGAACAGTGAAATGTCTAAAATTCGAAACTAAAGAAATAAAATTAAGAATAAAGAAAAGACAACGGTTATTTATCAAATTATTCGAAAATAAAGAATGAAAAATAATTCTAAAAAAATTATTCACATCCACTTCGAATAACGAATAATGTATCTGTGAGGGAAACGACAGATATAGATAACGAGTAAAATGTTATTTTGTTTCTTCATAGATAATCGGATCATTTATATTCGCAAATAATTAGTTAAAATAAATTTTGCCCAATTCTGTTTCGATACGCCTTCTCCGCTGCTATATGTATGTACATCTGAGAATGTAGGATGTGAGATAATGTCTGCATTGGTCGATGTTTTCTTGAGCTTTGTGAAAATCTAAAAGCATGTTCATATTAAAAAGAAACAATTTTGAGTTTCCCCCTTGGTGTACTGTCAACCAAGTTAAAATTAACTCATAATGTTCATTATACATAATTTATTAAGAAACATTACTTACATTTTGATTATTTCAGTCAGGAAAAACGTGCGAAAAATAATTCAGCAAAATTTTATATGATCTTACTTCAATAGCACTCTTTAATTATGGAAATGAGAGGGAAGTACAAATAACTTTATATACAAATTAGACAGACGACGAAAACCAGTGTTACCACTTATTAAGCACAATAGTAATGAATACCAAGAGCAAGTTTAAATAAAAAAAACTTTGTGAGAGTCTGCTTATCTGCTCAATTTATTTAAACGAGCAAATACAAAAACACGAATACTATTCCCGATAATTTGACATTTGCTATATACTATAGTATATATGCGGGGTATTTCAAATGAAGTCCACATTATTGCTAACTTTTATAATTATTTAAAAAACAGGGTCGATTAAATTAGCAAAGTAGTAACGTCTTTTTTACTGATTAATGTGACATAAAAAACTCGAATTATTCAAAAATTTATATTTTTTTAAATGGAACTGTATATTTTTTCTTGAATTAATTGAAGATTATAATTTAATAATTATTTTAGTAAGTATTGTTACAAAAAAAAGTTTATAAACATAATGTTAAAATGGAAAATAACAAAGTTATAAGATCATTTCTGTTTTAGTCAAATGGCTATAAAATTCAGAGAGAAACTAATGATATTAAATTGTCTCGTTCGTTGTAAGGTAATTTTATTATAAATGAGTTAAAGTCAGTTGGAAACATGATATTCTACATAAGATATTCGAAAACATCTCCGTTTTGTTCTATGCACTTTCTGACACATTTTATCATGCAACTTGTTGCGTTTCTCACCAATCTATCGTCAGTTGGAGTTATTATTCTTCTAAGAGATACTCGAAGTTTTTCTATGTTAGCATACCATATTTTGTAAATTTCATTGTTAGCGTATCCTCAAAAGCAAAAATTCATGGGGTCAAATCGGAAAATCTTGATGGCGAATAGGACTGTTAGTTGCAATCCATCTATTCTCAAACATTGTTTCAAGTAAAACACGTACTTCTTGTAACTGGTGAGGCGGTGCTCCATCTTGTTGAAACGAAAAATGATCGACGAGCGTTTAAATTAATATCATCCAAATATTTATATAATACAGAGATTAAGGCAACGTATCTTTATCCTGTCAATATTGCTTAAAAAAAGATCTACTGATTTTATTTCCCTTTAAATTACACCAAACAGTTGCGCTAAAGTGACTTTTTGGATTTCAAGGATTTTCAAAAAATTGTGATGAATTAGAAAAATTAGTTTTATCGCTACAAATGACGTTCTCTAAAATCTTGTGATTTTCCTAGAATGTATCAGAAAGATATTGGCAAAATATAAGTCTTTTTTCAGTATAACCTGGTATTAATGTTTATAAAAGTTGACGTTTATAAAGAATGAATTTATATTGTTTTTTCTACAAGCGTATAAGGAATCCTTTAGATAAGGATAAACAAACGTAAAGGAAAGATTTTGATGGTGTTCTATTTGTAAAGTGACATTTTATAGTTGGTTATAGAAAGTTTTTTTCTTAAAATTTCCCCCTGTAGAAAAAATACTGTATGTAATATAACACTGTATGTAATGAGCAAAGACATTTTATGACCTTTGCCTTCGGCTCGGCGCAAAACGCTCAAGTTCAGGTCATAAAACATCACTTTACACACTTATTACATAAATAACTATTAATGCACAAGTCAGATCATGTCAAGTGGATCCTCCATTTTCCACTTTTTATACAATATTACTTCCAATATATTAATCGAAAGTTAGTCATTACCAACAATCGTTCCCTAAAACAGTTTTTGAAAATTTTTATTATTTCTTTCGCCATGAAAAAATGTATTGTACATAAACTGTTTCAGAAAAGTTGATGAAATTTTCAGGATTTATAGTACAACATTTATATTTTCATATAAAAATTTTTTTAAAAATATTTATTATCACATTTTTTTATTGACTTTTAAATAAACAATAGCAAATTTGATTGATTTCTCAGTAAAATAATCAATTTTGTTTTTCTAGTTACATGAGTTATACATTTCGTTTTAACATTCTGAAATGAAATTTCACTCTCCAGCATTAGTTTAACCACTATACATACATCTTTATGTTATCTAGCGACGAGAAGTGTCCGTAGAGGACTTATAGGAAAACAATTTTTATTTTTTTTCGTGCAAACTGTTTGCTGTACAAAAAAATGACAAAACTGAAAAAAGTTTTCTAAATACATAGTATTACATAGTATACATATATTTACTTATTTATTTAATTTTTGCTAGAGCGCCGCAAAATGCCGGAACAACAGAACGAAGAACAAAGAAACAAATTTCACGTCCCTCCACGTCACAATCCGCTCATAAAGCCGTTCGCCGTTCTGGCACTGCCTGGAATGTACCTGTTTTACAAATACAGCCAATACAAAAGGAAACGAAAAGAAAATGCAACCAGACGATTGGCCGAAAGAGAACTACAACATTTGAATACAAAAATTGTAAGTAAAAAATCAAAATACTGTTATCTATACATATATATGTACAATATAGTACATATTTGCAAGTGCAAGTCAAAAGTACGAAGGAATAAATTTGATTATTTGTTTTTTTTATGAAATTCCCTCCAAAAAAACAAACAAAAAACAAAACATGTCGGTTATTCATTGTCAATTCGCTCATTGTGTCGGATGTTGAATGACAAATTGTACTGAGGAAGATTGTGTTTTTTAATGCGAGGAACTGTATGTACCGAAAGGCATAACTGCTAGGAAAAGATCTTGTCGAAAAACTGGAAACATGTCAAATTTCAAAAACACACATTAAATAAAAAATTGACATTATTCATTGTTCGTTCAGTTGTAATTTCGCAGAATTGGAAACAACTCTGAAAGTCGTCTTTATTGAGTTTCTGTGATAATTTTAATGCCCGCTGGACAGTTGTACGACTAACACTCGTTTCAACAGCCAGTTGTCTTTTATTCAGTGTACTGTCCATTGCCACTTGCATCAACACTGCTATTTCCACAGGTTCATTTAATACCGGATTTTCAGTCTGCCTCTTCTTATTTTCAACACAATTAGTTTCCCGAAATTTCGCCACCAATTCACGTATAATTTTGCCGGAAACATGTTTGTCGCTATGTCCTTGATTGAATAGTTCTGTTCTCACATTCATTTATTTTTAAAATAAAGCTCCACTCTTCCCGGAATAGCGTATACTATGATTTACGTATTTAAAATGTTTCGTTTTAAAGCACTCTAATTATACAAGACACAAGACAGCTATTAAGCTTCTAATGGGCCAATCTTAAACGATTCGAGTTTTTGCAAGGAAAACACTATAATTTTTTACTCACTAAAAACTACGAACAAGCCGAAGTAACATGCAGGAGTGTGTGGTTGTAGAAATCAACAAGAACAGAAAAAAGGTAAACGCAGATTAGTCTTAGAAAATTCATTTCAACACTTACTTCAATAATATGACAGGTTTTTCATGAGACCAAAATCTAGAATTTTGTGAAGAAATTATCTCGTTAGGTGTGAATGTTGCTTCGTCGCAAATCGGATACATTTTAGAAAATTTTCGTTCTTCTAAAGTTAGCAAAAATTTTGTTTTAATAGTATAGGTGTATATACAGGATATCCCAAAAATGCCACCTAATAGCCCCAAAACTGTCAAAGGGGCCCACTGAACTTAGGAAAAATGGTAGAAAAAATCATTGTAAAATAATGATGGAGTTATAAGCAAATAACTGAATGCATAATGCGGCAACATCCGATTACAACCTGAGTGCATAAACTGAGCACATAAGCAGGTACATCAACCTTTGTAATAAATCATTATTGCATGTATTTCCTAGGCAACCAAATTATTGAAGGAATTGACCATCATTTTTTTATCAGTGTAATAAACGATTAATATGATACTTATTCTCGGGGAATGCCATGGAAAAAATAATAAAATAATTTGGATTTGACAATGACAATGAGAGGCTTATACTTTAAAAGGTTTCTATTTGAGTATGAAAAACAGAAAAACGAAAATTGTTTTCTCCCAAAATAACTGCAAAATACGAATTTTTTTCGAGTGTTTACTATAGTACGCAATACACAATTAATATCCTATGATGATAATTACATAATTCGCTTTAATTAGTGCATCAAAAAATAAATTCTCTACAAAACAGATAGTATCGTTGTATGTATTTTTTTATGAGCGACGGTTCTCGAGCAAAATGTGTTTCAAAGTGAATAAAAGCACTCATTTTCACGGCACGTTTTTTTTTTAACATCTTGTCCCCTGTAGGCCATAATCCATGCGTCTCAAGAGTCGAAGGAATCTGAAAATTATTCATTTTTGTTTTCATCATTATACAGGGTGTAACATAAGTGATGTCATTAATTTTAAGGGGTGATTCCTTGTCATATTTTCAGCAAAAAAGTTCATATGAACATGGGTC
>JABRWK010000485.1:19116-30210 GCA_013372445.1 Hypothenemus hampei | reverse complement strand
AATTTGATTCTCTATCAGAATGACATTTGTTAAGTTTTCTTGAATAGCTTCTCAGAGAGTTAACACTAAATTATTTTTTTTATATGTATAAGAACGCGATGAGCGACCTCTAAACCTTTATAGAAATGGCTATAAATTTACAGATACTATCTTTTGAATGTAAGGAAACAGATTTTGACCAGGCAGGACGAAAAATAAAAATTAAACTTTTTTGCACACCCTAATATACATCTCCCCAGTAACTCAATGTTACGCGTGCCTACTGTAGGGGCATACGAAAAAAAACTGCAAAAGCAAAACTAAATGTCAAATCTGTAGCAAGAAACTTGACAAAAAGACGAGCATATTATTGAATCAGATTCCCCCATATCAAAATATTCATGTGAAACAAAATGTCATTTTTGTAGAGGAGAGCACAAAAGGACTAACAAATCATGTCCAGAATACATAGGACAAACAGAAATAAAAAAAATAATGGCATACGAAAACTTATCACTGTATGTACGATGCCTCCAATAAAATCAAAATAAACCTATCTACAGGAAACAGATTTCCAATTAAACAAAAACTCTTTTCCATCACTGTCTCCTACGCATAACAATAACAGTAATTGTCCTGAAATAAACAACAAAATTACACTTTTTCACCGGAGAACGAAACATTTCAACAAAGGGAATAAAAGAACTTTTTCCCAGATAACTATGGAGCCACCAACAAAAAAGAAAATAACATTAAGAAGAGAAAAAATCAGAAACGATGATGAATTTTTGACAATGCCAAATGGGAGACCCAGAAAATCGGAGTCACCATCAAGAAACTCAAACAGCAGCTATCTATCCACAAGTACAAATCATGAAAGATATAGAGAGCCCATTGATGCCATGACAAATGAAGAATTCAGTGAATTACAAATCGATCAGGTATTTGAACAGCACTCATTAGAGCGATATTTAGAAAACATATTCGGATTTACCCCCACAATAACAAATGAACAGAAAGAAATGACCACACAATTTTTTTTAGAACACTCAATAGAAGACGAGAACATGAATTACTAAAAAAAAGACCCAGAGCAGTATATAACATTAGTCTTCAAAATAAATAATAAACTAACAATACTTCATTGGAATATTCGAAGCTTACACCACAACAAAAGCAATTTAGTAAATTTGGCAAGGGATGCTGATCCGGATCTCATTTTTCTAAACGAGACTTGGTTAAAACCTCACCATAATTTCACCCTTAACAATTATAATATATTAAGAAATGACAGAATAGACGGGCTACGTAGGGGTAGCAATATGTGTCAAAAATAACATCATTTTCAAACAAAAAGACAATGTAGACACAGGAAACATACAATATATCACAATCTACATTAACAACTTACGTCTTGTGTGCATCTACGCGAATAATAGAAATACCATCACCGAAAAAATTTATTACAGATCACCGAAAAGAACACCACCCAAGATGAGAAAATAATATTAATTGGCGATTTAAACTTTCATCACCCAATGTGGAATACCATGAAAGTGAATATAGGAGGAAAAATCATAAATGATTACGTGATGAAAAGCGATTTGATCATTTTGAATCCTATAATATCCACAAGAATGCTAAATAATAAAGAAGAAAACACAGTTACAGACCTAGCAATAACCGACCCACACACTGCAGCATCATCCAATTTTAAAATAATAAATGATACTGGTTTCAGTGACCATTACCCTATAGAAATCACAATATGGGGCCAAGAACACACACAGCTATTAGACTTTATTAATGTTTTCGTTTTCAGTGAAAGGAAACGAAATTATCATAAAATAGAATGGGAAAAATACCAAGAAAATACCCAATTGCAATTAATACTGAAAAAACAAAACACTTCATACGATAACCTCATAGAAATAATGCAAAACACAGTAGATAAAATATCCCCCCCCCCTCAGCGCAATAAATAAAAAAAGAAACCTCTTAAGAAACCCTTGGTGGGACAAGAAATGCTTAGAATTACTAAAAGAACGAAGACGCAGAATCAAAGAAATAGGAAACAATTTTACAATAGAAAATTATTTGGAAGCAAAAAAAGCAATCGCAAAGTCCAAAAGATATTTAAACAAAGAAAAGAGAATCCTTTATTGCTTTTTGCGAATCATTAAACTGGGAAACCAAAATCGGTACAATTTGGGATAAAATAAAAATTTTTAATAACAAACAAAAAACAAAAAAAGAGACATAATACCCGACGAAATCAAGACTAAGGTTATCCTAACGCTCACAAAATGCGACATCATCCCAGATTTTAAACTTTATGAGATTCATAACGACAAAATCAAAAAATTCTCGATCACAGAATTAACGCCTTTAACGCCTTAAAAGGCAAAAAACTTTTCGCTCCTGGAATGGCCGACATAGTATATCCCATGATACAAAACATATCCATAAAAGAAAAAATATACTGTTAAAAAAATACAATGAAATCCTATGCGACACACCAATACCACTGGACTGGAGAAAATATAACATAATAATCCTCCTAAAACCAAACAAAAATTCAGACAATCCAACAAATTACAGACCTATCCTTCTGTCTGCTCAAAACTTTAGAAAATATGATAAAAAATAGGCTAGGCTGGATCCTCGAAAGTACAAAAGTTTCCAGCTGGAAATAGACTGGATTTCGTCGCGGTTTGGGAACACAACAAAACATAGCATACTTGATCTCTAACATCGAATTAGCCTTTGGTAAAAATCAAATGATAATGGCACTCACGATAGATGTGAAAGCAGCATACAGCAATGTAAACTTATATAAACTATATAACATAATGAATGAACTAAAAATACCCAACAATTTAATACTCAAAATTTTACACGACAGAAAAATTTATATTATGGGAAATGACGGAAAATACATTGACCCTTATGAAGCGTCTTTTAGAGCCTCACAAGACTCTCCAATGAGCGCTATACTTTTCAACATATACTTTAATAGTTATTTATATAATAAGTGTGTAAAGGGATGTTTTATGGCATGAGCTCGGAGCTGTTTTGCGCCGAACCTCGGTGAGGTGCAAAAAAAATCCGAGCGAATGACGTACTTTACGCACTGCAAATTTACTTTACACACGCTAAACCAGTTTACACTAGTTTTATAATTCAGCATGGATAAAGAAGCACTTTTGACACGGTTAGCAATGTGTAAAATGACGTTTTATACCCGTCTGTAGAAAATAGTTATTTATGTAATAAGTGTGTAAAGGGATGCCATAAAACACCTTTACTCGCGTATTACATACAATATTTTTTCTAGAGGGAAAAATTTAAGAAAAAACTTTTCCACTGGAAATTATGAAATGTCACTCTACAAAATAAAAGACTGTCAAAAGTTGTCCCTTACGTTTGTTTATCCGTATTCAAAGGATTCTTTATTCGTATGTATGCCCCGCATGTACAGCCACTTTGATAATATAATTTTTATTTTAAGACAATCAATCCTGAATTCGTTTCTAAACTCAATCGCATTTTCCTTATGGTTGCACATAGTTGTACGAAATTTTATAACCTGTTTCGCTATACCGGTCTTCGGTATTTGACAAGCCATCAATCAATTCTGAGAACTGACGCAAAATTCAAACTAAATGTTTTTTATAAATTTCAAAAGAGAAAATACAAACACATATGGTAAAATAACGGTTCTTAGACTATTATAAATTTTTGTATTACGAATAGTAATAATTAAAATATTGTTTATACTTTGTCGACACTGACAAACGTCAAAACAATCCTATCAAAGTAGCTCTGGAATCGTGCATAAAGGATTTTATGCACGGTGCGTCCTTAGCAACGTTCTTTACGCACGGTAAGACCTTAGCAACAGTTTTTATACACGAATATGGATAAAGAAGCACTTTTGACACTGTTTACAATGTGTAAAATGACGTTTTATAACCGCCTGTAGAAAAAAGAAATTTTCAACATAAAACTACCAAACAGCGAGATCAAAGGATATGCTGATGACTTAATCATCTTCACTAAAGGAATAAACGTAAAAAAGATGGAACAAGATTTAAATTCAGCGTTTCAAATAGTGAAAAATCACTTTCAAAGCAACGACCTGAGTGTAGAGGACGAAAAAAGCCAAGCAATTTTATTGCGGAAAAGAAACAGTAGAATGGACCCCATATCGGTTACTATAAACAATACAATTATCCCGTTTCAAGACAACATAAAATATCTAGGCATACAAATAAACAGAAATTTGAAATGGAATATGCAAATCGAAGAAAATATAGCTAAAGCAAACAAAGCAATCGATATGCTTAAAACCTTAGCCAAAGTCTCTTGGGGAGCAGATCCAAGAACAATGTTAACGACCTTCCAAGCGATAGTAAGAACCCACCTAGACCATGGAGCCATCTTCATAAAACCTACTACAAAAAAACAACTTACAAAAATTGGATTCATGTTTTTATCAAAGAATTAGGACATGTGTATAGTAAGAGTAATGAAATCGTCACCCACAAATATCTTGCTAGCCGAATCCCGTCTTCAAAACTTAGAATTTCGAAGAAACTGGCAAGCGATCAAATTTATGTAAAAAATAATTCAGATAGTCAATCACCTTTTAACCCTTCGAACACACACTTATATTTTGGTTGCACCAAACACACACTGCGGTATATAGGGGAGAACGGGGTAAGATGGCGATGCTAAGGAAAAATGCCATTTTTATGTAGGTTTACTTATTTTTTTAATTCAAAATATAACCATATTAAATTTACAACTTTCCATTACTAATATTAATTACCAATAAGTGAAAACAACTTATACAGAATTTGTTATAAATAATATTTTAATTTGTATGCTTTTTAATATTGCGGATAACGTTGGGGTAAGTTGACTATTTGCAATAATCACACTGGAAGTCGCCTCCCACTTCATAATTGGTGCATAATTCATGCCACCATGTCAAGCATTGACTACATTGAACCCAGGAATCTTCATACGAGTCCCCACATCCAGGACATGTACATGCAGAATTGTCTTCTGATTTATTTTGTTCACATCCTTTACTTGATTTGCTTTTTCTTTGTTTTTTATTTTTATTTGTTTCCATTTTTTGTTGTTTTTTTTCCTGAACCATCTTTCTTTTTAATTCATATTCATTTTGTAATTGTTGTTTCAATTCAATTCTTTCAATTCCAAGATGACAGTTCGCTTTTTTAACCTCGTCATCTTACCCCAAATTGCACAAAAATATGAAATTTCAAAAAAGAGCATGAAAAATTGAAAATCCTACGAAAATTGTGTGGAGGAATATTCTGTTAACGGCATTCAATTATATGCAACAATTTTAAAACAATCACTTACCTTTATGAAGTTAAGAAATCTTAAGAAACTACCTATAAAAATTATAACAATCACTGTCAAAATCCGTTTTTATTATTTACCGGAAATTAAACAATTGATTGACAATTGTGATACTTAGTAGTAGTTCTGACTAATACTCACTACACGGCAGCACTAATTTTTAATTGATAATGACACCCTATTGACAGATAAACGAATTCGTTATCTTACCCCGCTCGCCAACTTACCCCGTTTGCCCCTAATACCCCAATCGTTATTTTGATCTTGCTTAAAACAAATCGAATAACTAGACATGCCTGGGACATTTAATATCTAAATATACTTATATAATAATATAATTATGATTTATTTTATTACTTTTTTATTTTATTTTATTTATTTTACTTATATATTTCACAAATAAAACCTAGCTTTCGGCGGCACGGCATTGACGGCTGCGTTCGAAACGATCGTCTTCGTCATGTTTTTTTAATTAATTTTTTTCTATAATGGTTTCTATTTATTTATTTGATGCCTAACTGTCAATAAAATAATAGCCCACTATATGTCAAGGATTGTGTAGAAAAAGAGTAGGAAAAATAGCACTTTACCCGTTTGATAAAAGATAAGGAATACATGTGACGAAGAAATAAGATTTTATCACTAAAACTGGAGTATAAAATAAACTCTTTTTATGGTCTGAAGGTTAATAAAAATGTTACGTGTAACACACACTGGGGTATACAATACCCCGGATTCCTCTAATCTACGTGTCACTCGCACACCAATCAATGTATGATTCTGTTGTTTAGGGTTTAGGAAGTTCAGGACATAAGTTGAATTTACATGGAGTCTTAAGAACGCCACTGTAAGTCTTCAAATTTGCTGCACTTTCAAATAAGTATTGGGGTATCTTATACCCCAGTGTGTGTTCGAAGGGTTAATAGAAAAGTTTAAAGCAATTCGAAGGATATACCTAAACCATCCAAGTTATTGGAACGCACAATACACCCCATATTTATCGTTTGCCTTGGAAAAATTTTTACCATACGAAGACAAAATAAAAACCGGAAGAACTTTTTTCTGCTATATAGCACAAACAATTATAGACCCAGTCAAATCTCTGAATTTTGGAATCAAAAAGAATGAAATATGTGCAAATATCAAATTCAATTTTAATATAGAAAAATTCAAACACATACATACTTTTGTTTTTACAGACGCTTCCAAGAATAATAACAGAGTCGAATTTGAAATATTCATTCCTAGTCTAAACTTTAAATTTTCATTCCGGCTACATCCATATACTACTATCTCTACTGCCGAAACGATCGCGGTATATGAGTGTCCATACAAATAGTAAAAAATAAACGCCTAACCATTTTCACCGACTCTAAATCGACTATAGAAAAAATAAAGAACACTCAAATTCATACCAATCGTGACAATACTTCCCTCAGCATCAAAACTTAAATAAAAGAACCAAAAGAAAAGGGAATAAACATACTACTCAACTGGATTCCAGGGCACAGTGAAATTGTAGGATATGAGATGGCAGACAAACTTGCGGGAATTGGAAACATTTTAAACATCCTATACAAATACCCGATTGAAACAAAAGATTTAATTGTACAGATGAAGAAACATATACAAGAAGAATTCAAAATGTGGTGGAAAAACACCTTCAACATCAAAGGCAAACATAACAATTTACAAAAGACTTCCCATCAAAGACACGGTTCAGAAACACCCCATACATAAACCGAAGACATATCACGAACATAATACGGATGAGAATAGGACATTGCCGAACGAATTCACACTTATATAGAATAGGTATTAAACCTTCCCCTGCATGTGCCTGTGGTGAAACCGAAACCCTAAATCATATATTTTTGAAGGTCCTGAAACGATCAACCCCGATTGTGACATATCAAGAATGGACCAGAAATCTGAAAACATTGCCGATCAACATAGACGTGGCCCTAGCGAATATTTCCCAAGAAACCATAAAACTTCATAAAATAGAGATTTGAAAAGTTTAACAGAAGAATCCAGGAGCGCATGCTCGACTATCTGAATTTATGTTTCAATTGAGCAATGTAAGGTTCTCCCAAACCAACGCGATTAAATCGCTGGCGACGCGAATATTTCGCGACGATTCAATCGCACAATTTTATTTCGCCAATTTCCCAAACCAACGCGATTATTTCACAATGACAGCGAAAAATTTTTAGTTCAGTCAATGTCATTATTTTAGTGCATATTATATCGCACCCCCACTTCAGAAGTGACACAAATCAAAAATGTCAAAATATGATTTTATTCAAATTTTAAATTAGCTTAAATTTAAAGTCCGTTCACGTTAAAAAACAGTGTGGAGAAGCATAGGGACTAAAAATACGGCTCTGTGATTGGCTTAGACACGAGCTTGATTTACCCTATAAAATAGTTTCTTCACGTGGTGACGTTCTAATCAGTATTCACATTGAACGTTACGATTTTTTTATCGTGTAAATTAGCCTCACTTAGCTCCACCCACTACTGTTTTCTTAACGTGAACGGACTTTAGATCTATTATCTATTTTACCAGAACCGTTTTAAAATGCTTTTGATAACTCAATCAGGTTCGTCTTAACCTACTGGATAGGTTAATACATGAAAATTTCCCAATTTCAATTTTAGTTAAATTTGGAAGTGAGTTATGTCATTTCTGAATACTTAGCATTCGTTAATTTTCTTGACTTACGACACTTTCTATAATCTTTTATTGTTCCAATAAGCTAAAAGAAATAAATGAGTATAAAAAGAACCAAACGAAATTTATATTATGCAATAAATGTTCAATAATTTTTACCAAAATTTGTAAAAAATTATTGAACATTTAATGTTCAAAAAAATTAGCATAAAATCTTTTTATATGATTGGATTTTAACAGTGATAAAAAATCTTCTTTTTTGTTGCCTTTAATACTCAACTTATTTTTATAAACCGGCTTTAAAGCAGGAATAACCTTGAAGTTTATTCCTTCTCCTTATAATAATTTCTTGGTATTCTGTTGCTGCATATGATTTCTTTATAAATAGTTTGTCCAAGTTGTTCCAATCGATTTTTAAAATTTTAATTTCACTTATTTTAAGTGAAGTTAAACTAATTTGTAGTTTTTCATTTAGTGATTTAATATTGAAGAAATCATTGTGGCAGAGTTCATTTACATTAAACGTATCACCGTTCTTTTTAGTGGATCGTATAATTTGTACATAATGGTTAGGAACATAAATGGGCCCCGATTTTAGAGATTTCTTTATCTGTTTCTCAATTAGTGAGTGCACACTGTCACCCTCGTTTTGAGTATGACCAGTGATCAGATATTTGTGCGTAATGGATTTAATTTGTGGAAATTTTAAAACTGCATAGTAATATGCAGCTACCATGAGTTTATTTTTTTGTTGACCGGCGCAATTGCCTGAGTAAAAAATTATATCTATAAAATCCATTTCTGCCTTTTGAAGAATTTTCTCTATAAACAGTAGAACACAGCTTGCAATCTCCTCAACGCCTCGCTTACCCTCTCCCTCATGCCAAAAAAAACATTCGGTGTTTTGAGTTTTTAACTCAGTAATGGTAAAGTTATAACAATTTAATTTAGATTTATAATAGAATACCGACACATCGCCACGAGGACAAGGAAGGACGGCTTGCAAATAATATACTGCTACGATATAATTTTTATTAACTTTACTTTTATCTTTATTTTTTCTTGTCTTGATAAGTCTTTTTCTACTTGATGTTCATTATATTTAGTTGTTAAATTTTCTTTTTCTACGGCTTTTGCATTAGCGAAGGCAGTGCAGAGTTCACACTGGTCTTTCTTCGGAGTAAAAAAGCTGATATTAAATTCATTATTAAAAATTCTGCTAAACATACACAAATTTGCGAATTGTTTTCCGTCCTTAACGCAGTACTTTTTTCCTGACAGTCTTCGCAGTTTGTACTTTAAACCTCCCGATTTGGTGTTTATTTTAGAGTCGTAAATTAATTTTTCGTCATCTTCCTTCTCCAAAAGTTTCATTTTAAAATTTTCAAATATAAGTCTATAAATTGAGCTGGATTCGTAACATAAAGAAAATTTAAAAATTTTTAAACTTACCTTACAGTGAAAAAATTTAAAAAAGCTTTACGTAATTCAAATTTTAATGCACGAAAAATAAGGAAAAAATTTGAGATGTGTCAGTTTAGCTGTCGTAGATTAGCGTCAATTAAATTAATTAAAAGTGACACTTCTAACTTTTTAGAAAAAAACCATTTAAAATTTTAATGTAGTTGTTAATCTACAAATATAATGGCATTGCGAAGATTTTAAAACTGTATTAAACCCAATTTGAAAAATTTTGAGTTGTGTCACTTCTGAAGCGGGGGTGCCATATGTAGTATAAACTGCATGGTATAATAATTCTAAGGTGAGACATTGCTAAACCAAAATACGTCTCTTTTTGCACAATAACGTCATCCGTGAGTAAATAGCGTTTTAAGTGCATAGGCGAGATAGGAAAAAATCACAAAAAAATTTGAGAAAAATTTATTTTCACTTTCTAATCAGTTTTAAATGAAAAAAAATTTGTAAATAATAAGTTAGTAAATAGTTGAATCAATATACAGGATGGGGCACCACATACGACACGAAAGATTACGGTTGAAGTATTGAATATTTTGGAAACATTTTTTTTGCGTTAGAACTCAAATAAGGGTACATTTTAAAATTATTTTCGTTTTATACAGGGTGTTCTAAATAAGTGAAAAATATCTAAGTTATGTTTTTTTAAATGAAACACCCCATATAGTGTTATATTTGGACTGCAAGTCAAGATTTTACGGGGGTGTTCCGCTTTTTAGTGACCCACTCTGTATATCATCAAAAATAAAATATTTCCAATTTTTTAAATTCCATTAATGTAACCGCTAAGTTACGATTTTAACAATTTTTCTTTTTCGAGTTGCTGATTCGTTTTGTATATTTTGATTTAAAGAACGCATTCGAAAATACAATCTTGAGCGGAAATACAATAATTTCGCTTGTTCAGGGCAACATATGTCACTTGCGTCTTACAATAAACGTTTTAAAATTTTGTCCAAAAACAAGTTGTCTTGTTTGGTTGTATTTTCAAAAATACGTTCTAATTTCTCAATTTGATTTACTAATTCAGGTGATGTTTTGACAAGTCCTCCCTCACTAACATGGTCCACTCACGTATATCTGTTACTTGGACCAGCATCTTCAGAAATTGGGATCGAAATAGATTTGTTCGTCGCAAGTTTTTTAGAAATATGTCCTGATAGATATCCAAAGTTATCATAAACTAAATCACAGAACTAATTCTGTAAATCATTATTTTGTTCACTAGGTAAGCCTAGTTGAATTTGCTTGAAAATTTGAGAGCTCAAACTGATTTCAGGTTTTATTGGACAATCGGGTGTGTCATCAGATTCGACACTGCATGCTGCATAACAACCTTCATTATGTCCCAAAATATATGATCTGAGACGATAGCGAAATTCAATAGGCGTAGCATAATCATTTAAACCGCCTTTAACTCTCAATATTCTAAAAAAATCTCCAATACATCTTGGTTTAGCCTGTATGTTAAAATATAATATATTTTACTGGATAACGCTGTTGTAGATCATCGAAGAGAAGTTTCAAAGATTTGTTACACATAGGGGAAGGTGGGGTAAGACGGG
>JABRWK010000483.1:26484-36542 GCA_013372445.1 Hypothenemus hampei | reverse complement strand
ATAGTGTTTTTTGTGAAAATGTAAATTATAGTTGGCGGGAACTATACTACAAACGCAATATAATAAAGAAGCTGCCTGTCCCTCTAAAAAAATAAAAGTTGTAAACGATTATGCAGAAAGGGCTGTGAAACTAATGGAAGATTTTCGAGGAATATTTACAAAAGATGAGAATCAGCAACAATATATTTTGCAAACAGTAAGAGAATACCGGAAGAAATTTCTTACATCAGCAAAAGATTCAGTAATCCATACATATGATGAAATGTATCAGAATATTATATAAATCTTAAATACGACACTCTCTGTATAATAATATTTAATTGTCAGATATATGCATGTGACAAGTGAGAATTTGGCAAGTTGAATAATTAGGTGGTTTATAAAAGGCAGCTCGGCACATGCTATTTTTTTTTAAACTTCGGTACCCTGTAACTCCGCTGTAACAATATTTCCGACTTATAATCCCATTTCGATGAATGTTCTTTCAGAAAATCTAAATTTAATTGAAATCTATCGAAAAAGGTAATAGATTTCAATTAAATTATTAATTTACAAAATAGTTCAAATTTGCATTTAGTATTTCATCAATATTTTCAGTGCTATAAAGTTTAGTGTTAGATTCTTTTGTGTGTTATCGGAATGTTCTTTTTTTTCGGCAGACTGAGTCTCCATTTACTAATTTATTAACTATTTTTAATTTTGATTCTGTTGAAACTTGTGGATCGAAAAGTGCAATGATAACTAATTCAGGTGAGAGGTACCGTAAATGGTTGCTGAATTTTCTTATTGCAGCATTTGCAATAGAACAATTTATGGATTTGTAAGAGTACAACTTTTTAATAAATTACAAATCGTGATTTATTGCTTTGATAATACCAGGTGTGCTAAACCAAGCTTCCACGTAAATCAAAACTATAAAAGTACAAATATCACGGAGATTCTTTTCATCAGCTTTCTTAAGTTTGAATTCTGTTCGAAATAGGTAAATTTTCAAACTGTAAATAGCTTTGGCCATCCAATGTGCATGATGAAAAGCAACTGGTCGACGAAACTCATAATTATTTGGCACTTTACCTATAAATATAGAAACTAAATTTAGGAACTCTTTGTAATCATTTCGAGGCAAAGCACCCTTTAAAGTCTCTTCAACGAACTTTATGATTTCATCTACTTTGTCACGTACGGTATTCTTTACTGTCGGGTCTTCTATTCCGATTTTAAAATTACATTTATTAAGATTGGTCCAAGAGCTCTAAAATTTTTTGAAAAGTGTAACGTGAGGTCCAACAGTAACTGGAAGTAATTTCTCATAAACTGATCTTAAAACATTAAATATGTGATGTCTACAAGGCAAATATAATAGATCTCTTTCCAATAATTTGTCCAAATTCATTGCTGCACCATTGAGATGACCTAAATTAGATTCTGTTGTATCGCAACATATTACTTTGATATTTTCACAAAATCCCCAATCATTTAATGTTTTGTGAATGCTCATTACCTGAGATATGCCTGCTCCATTTTCAATCACTGGTACTCCTAATAAAGTTTCGATATCTCCTGATGTTATAATTATAGGTAATCTATCAACAGTTTTTATGTTGAGCAAATCGGGTAATAGTTTGCCATCCCAATGAAGCACAACGGAATTCAAATTAAGGTCCTTGAATTCTTGTTTTATCTTATTATATTTAGTTTTCCTTACGTCTTGCCTATACCGTCGAATCGATAACCTATTAATAGTTAATGCATTAATATCTACATTTAAAAGATCTAGATTTCTGAGCTCTTGACAAACAGCTATTATTAAATAAACAGCATTCCTGTCAGAAACTTTACATTTGGCGAAAGCTGACATAAGTGATTCATTTATGATGTTGATACTTCCTCTTGGGCATTTTGACGGTGATGGTCCATAGAATGGTTCATAAAATTCTTCATTCGACATAGAGACCAAACTTGTCTGAGTTGACAATGAATTCATGCTTTTTTCTAAAAACGAATCAATCATACTACATCATGTTGCTAATTAATAATAATCTTTGTCACTTACGAGAAGTTAGTTCATAGGTTTCAATAATCTCTTCATTTTCACATCCTACTGTTTCGATACATGTATCTGTTTTTACAATGTTAAACAAATGTTGCAGTGAAATTTGGAAATTCTTTTGCTTATCAGTACCTCTATCTTTATGTTTTCCAAGCACACGCCATTGGTTATATAATTTTTTTAATTTGTTTTTACATCGATGAAAATCGTGAGTAGGAATGCTTGCTTTTTTCCAAAAGATAAGTGTTTCTTCGATAACCAATGTTATATTTACTTTCTTCTAGATTTCGTTTTAGAACGCGTAAGTTGAAAAATAATACTTTAAGTACTTGTAATTTGGTAGGCAATTTATCGCTTATTATTTGGCCATCTACATTGCCAATGAGGAAAATATTGTACTGTGAAGGCGGTACTTCCATATTATAAATAGAATTTATTGAGTACTAATTAGCTTCACTCTCTGTATAATATTTAATTGTCAGATATATGTGACAAGTGAGAATTTGGCAAGTTGAACAATTAGGTGGTTTATAAAAGGCAGCTCGGCACATGCTATTTCTTTTTTAAACTTTAAAGAAAATTACAAAGGCCTTTCAGAAAAATTCAAAGGATCCTTGACCAACTTATAAAAAAAGTGCCTAAGCAGACTGTGTAAATAGAATAGGTGTTTTTTGCTAACAGAAAGAAACCAATGGGAAAAAATTGATTATTACCGTATTTAATTATTTGTGTATTATTTAGAAATCCATACAACTTATACATATTTGTGTGATATAATATTGATATTTCATTTTTGTTCCAAGTTACGTAATCGTTATTATGGGTACTCAAAGATATCCTGTACTCAGAGCGATTTCTGGCGGGTATGCAGCGAATGCCTGCACACAAGTGGCAAAATTTATGGGCGCCAAATTCGGTCAGTATTCTATAAAGTAAAAGTCACCTGTGCAAGTACAAAAATATATTATTCAATGACTTTTTGTTTAATACAGCAAATACAATAGATTAACATATTATTAGATGACAGTCTGAGTGTAAAATCGATGTTGTCGACATTGTTTTAAAAGCCCAGCAAAAAGGGATGGAAACTTATAAAAAACGATGTCTTTAGCGGCATTACATACAAATCGCAAAAAATATAGCCATAAATGTATTCAATATTTTAGAAGCAAATTTTTAGGCAAATTTAATAGTGTTAAAAACACCTCTTTTTTATAAATTCTTTTAAGGTTATGCGATAATAAATAAATATTGCTCAATTACAAACAAAATTAACTCATTAGTACATAAGTAACGCATATTTCACGGCTACGAACTAATTGATAATCATTTGTAATAAAAATAAAATAACTCAGATATTTCCTTTAATAACTTTATGCACTAATGGGTTAAATAAGACAAAATTGAACTGTAACATTATATAGGGGTGTACAAAAAATCTATACGAAGGTGCTTGACCCTCCAGAAATGGATCTGCTTGTACTGTTAAACCACATGAATTCTCATCATTCCAATAACTTAAACAAACATATTATCCAATTACAAAAGCATACCATTTAATTTCTTTTTCTTCCATGTTGTCCATGAACCCATAGACAAAACTAAGAAATTTCATAAACTCTTCATACATGAACTTGATAGGCTTCTTATCTTTACATTTTAATGTGACTTGTTGTATACTTAAATTATCTGCGTTATATTTCCAACAGTCAATACTTATACTTATACAGCCATGGTCAAAAGTATGAGGTACCCTATAAAAATATGTGTGTTTAAGCTAATTGTATCTTTAGGGAAAACGTGTACCATTTTTGATTAATGATTTATTAATTACTAAAATAATACTAAAACGGTAGTTGTCAAAAAACGCGTTATCAAAAAGAAGTAGAGCGACAAGGAAAAAAAGGCTCAAATTGTCATTATGGAAGAACAAGGCAAAGATCCTCAAACCATTATTATCATTCAAGAGAGAGGGCCTACAAAACCGAAAAATATTGTTAAAGAACTGCTGAGATACACTAGAGGCATTCCTAGTTACTCATTTTTTGAATAATGCACATAAATAAAGGTGCCTCATATTTCTGACCATGGCTGTAGATATATGTATAAATATTTACAATAGTAAATTATTCTTCTGATCTGCATAGTTTTTGAAGGATTTTATAAGGGTAAGGTACATAAGTATACACTTTGAATTCATTCGAATTCAAATCGAAACTTTAGGTACAATCACTACTTTCCAATTAAACACTATCAACGCACTGCATCAGTCATTAATTTTTCTTTTTCTATATTCCTACTAAATATGAAATGTCCGTACGCATTAAAATAATTAATAAAAAACAAAGTTTATATAAATCGAAAAAAGCATCCAGTATATCGATTTTAATCTAGTTAGTAGGTAAATCAACAAACAATTTCATTTTAAAAAAATGTCCCAAAATGTTTCTTATGATCATTCTGCTTTCAAGCGTCAGTATACAGTGTGTTGCAAATTAGTAGTTCAATCGGCTAACTAGAGATTCTTTGTGTGAAAATATGTAGTTAGACTTTTCTTATGCTGCTTTTTCCTTTGTTGTATGTTTTATATTCAGAATACAGGATGCTGAAGTTAGTTAAAAAAAATATCAAGTTTTTTAATAACTGCAGTATTTCTGAACACGAAATTTTGCAATAATGCCCAATTGGACTAGACGCTTTTTTGCTATAATTTGGGTAAACAAATTTTAAGCAATAGTGATGAAAAATGGAGGTTTATAGACACATTTCTCCCTCCAACTTTTTTTTTGCGCACGTCTATGGTGAATGTGTTTAATTAATTAAATTACCAAGTTCTTAATTTTAAGTTCTTTATTGTTGTAAAATTTTGTTTTACTACTTACTTTAAAAGATGTTTTAGTAAATTGCCTTATAACGCAAATTGATATATTAACCCGCCGCGAATGTGGTGAAAAATGTTACATTGAGTATGTAGCGGGGTATGACACGATTTACATTGGCTATAAATATTATATTAGTAAATTACGTTCAAAAATAATTTTGCATTGTAATTAAGTAACCAATAATAAAATTTAAATAAAACCATGTACTATTTTTAGACTAATTTTATTATTATTTAGAAAAACAAAACAAATAGTGATTTTTTATAACAAAACTTTCATAATGGCCCTCCAAAATAAATAAACTAAATTTTCGATATAAAAAATTTACAAATTAAACAGGTTAAGATCATGAACTACATAAACTAAAAAAATCTTATCATAATTTTTAAAAAAGTTTAGGAAGTAAGGTCAACATCAGTACAATTTTTGCAAGAAAATATTGCGTGTTCTAAACATATGCTCTTTCCGCAGATTGCACATAAATGTTTTGTCTTTCGGTTTTTGTTCCTTGGACAATCAGCACACCTAGTATAGCGACCAGCACTATTCCGGACTGCAAGGCTTGACGTTTCATTGATTTACGAACAAATTCTATTCCGAATATGAACTGGAATATTTGTTTTGATCTTTTCGCAGTCGTAAATGTTCAGACACCAAAGCTAATCCCAAATTGCGGATAAAATCGGTTCGCTTTGTACGTTGATTCAGATTTTATTGAAAAATTATATATGCATTTGATGCAGCTATATTCAATATCCCATAAAAGATCGACATAGGCCAGCGTTTAGCGTTACGCGAAACATTGTAAGTACCGCACAATTCATCAACTACATCTACTCCTGTTTTGTTGAATTGTAGAAAGTAAAAATTTCCGGTTTATTTTTATCTCCTGTGGCCTCGTCAATTTTGTTATCATGATGCAGGGTCGGCAATGCTATGACTACTTTATTTTTTTCGGAGCATAACAATGAACTTCCTGGTTTCTTTCCAGTTTTTAATAGAGCATTCGGAATACATCTTTTATTTCTTCGAACTGATCCTATTGAAGTGAGCTTATGGTTGGTCAGTAGATGCAACATCAGTTCAAGGCTGGTAAACCAGTTGTCGAATGTCAAATTGCGGTGAGACCGAGACATGGGCTGAACAAGTCTGTCTACTACATCAAAAGCTTTGTTGCTAATTGCAGAAGGTCCAGCAGGTTGCTTTCCTGTGTACACTTGTAAATTGAATGTGTAAAAAGATTTTGCATCAACAAGAGCTTGGATTTTGATTCCATATTTAGCAGGTTTGCTCGGAACGTATACGCGAAATTCACATCGCCCCCTAAACGCCAATAACATCTCATCAAGAGTTGTTTTGTAGAATTGTTAATACTTTCAGAATTTCACGTGATCGATTTACTTAATTGTAAAAAATAAAACGTTCCTTTTTATAACGAAGGATCTCTATTCTCATAGACAATATAACTTTTACAAGATAGACGAAAATCTGACGTATTGAAGTGAAGGACATTTTAAAGCGCTCTCTAGCGGCAGTTTCCACCCTAGCAAAATTTTGGCGCCTAAATATTAAAATATGAAATCAAATGCCTTTTTTTTCGAATATAAAATGGCAAGTATTATAGTCTACAATCGGATAATGTGTAAAATAATGGACGTTCATAGACATTAGTAAACAGAGAATAAACACAAAAAAGTATTGTGATGTGTGAAATTTATCCGATTGTAGACTATAATACTTGCCATTTTATTGTAGTTTGAATAACCCGGTCCTAAATAAAAACAACTAGGGGCATAAATTAAATTTTTATTTTTTTTTTCCAATATTATAAGCGTTTATAAACAATTTATTTGTAAACGTACATTCTTTCCTAGTATTTCCCTTAATAATGTCATTAATTCCATTAGAAAAATTATGTATAATTAAAATTATAAATTTTTTGTAAAATAAAGTCTTTAATTTCGGGGTGACAGTTTACCTTAACTTTAAAAAAAATATTTTTTAAAATATATTGGAAAATTGATGAAATAATATTTTTTTGATGAGCAAATTTGACAATAAGTTTCATAATTACATGGTAAGTAATAAAAAAAGATTCTAAAATGATTGGTTTGCAATATTTTAGTCGCCTTGGAATCTTCCCCCCATATTCTTTTGCGGCTGTGAAACCATGCCAGTCAGTGTCAATGTTATCCGATGAAAAACTTTTCTGGCATTCAGAACATTTTTTAAATTTTTTCAAATTTTTCATCAGAAAACCCGCAACATATCCAATGGCATTTCTAGTAATGATTTTAGTCATGTCGTTAGGAACTTTGATATTTAGATCTTCAAATTTAATTGTTTCTAATTCTACACCAGTAAAATGAGAAGATGACAATAATTTTCTTATTGAAGCAATACTTAAATTTTCATTGCCATCATCTTCACAATTTGCTGATATGGAATGGTCAGATGCTAAATTATTTAAAAGAAGGGTTTTGAAATAATTTTTAAAATCTTTAGCCATTGGATTGTTGTTACGGGCTCCTTGTTGACGTATTTGGCCAAAAAAGTTTTCCACCGGATCTTGATTGAAAGCCCGCCCTTTCAAACCTCGAACTTGAGGATGTGTGACTGCAAGATTTTCCAATAAATATTCAAAACTATTTATTGTAACTATCCAATTAATTAATGAGGGTACTTCTTTTTTTAATCCCGTATTTGGATCCAAAAACCGCATACTTCGTAATATTTTTTTGGCTTTACGCCAAAAAGCCAAATGTGGTGTAGTTTTAGTTATTACGGTTCTGAGATGTTTCCCTTACGGGTTAAAAATCGAATTTCCATTAACACTATCAAAGAGGCTGTCGAAAAATTTTAAACATTTTGCTGTTTGATGCGCATTCTTGGGTATTTTAATACCACGAACCACTTGATTCGCTAATACAAAAAAACTATTTTATGAGTGTTTATGTAAATACAGAAAAATATCAACTTACAAAAATTTATGGACACGAACTCCATAAAAGCCGAAAAGGTATGACTAAATACCTGTGCTGCACACGACACTTTCATTTTTCTTATTTGCTTCGGAATAATGTGTCCGTCTGTCAATTTTGGTACTGTGCGTAATTCCGTTGATGTATTGTCTATTTTGTAAATTTGTATTATGTGATCCCAAGTTGCTATATATTCAGTTTCATTATTTTTCCATTTTAAATTTTTTGTTAATAAATTATTTCGCACTCCCTTGAGTAAGTGTGGAGGGTCGTAAATATGCACAATTTTATTTTTATTAACAAAAAAAAATTTACGAAATTTTTCAGCATTAGTAGTTGTTTCAGCCATAAGCCGATTTATGGCAGCAATGTATGGTACACCTTGGTCGCTTACAGTTGCGACAACTTCAAATTCTGCCTTCATGCACATATTAATTACCTCCACAATTAGTGCTGCCAGCTTAAAACTTTTTGTTGGTCCATTGGAATAAAAAAACCCTAAAGGTTGTTTCCAGTTGGATATTACTCCTTTTAGCATGAACAGCAACACGTGGTTGGCAATATTTTTACCACGTTCTTTGCCATCATCCACAAAACCGTCTATTTCATCAGCTTTCACATTAAGAGAAATGTGCGGTTCAATGCTCATTTCATCAAACATAATTGTAAAAATTTTATCCAGTTTATTTAATTTTGAAGCACAATCTGCTATAAGATTTTTTATTATTGTGGGAAATCCAATTTCAACTTGCAACGAATTCAAAAGATTTCTTAATGTTTCCTTTGTAGGAAGAAGAAAAAAAATTTTTTTTAATTTTCGGTACCCTTTTCCGCTTGCCTTCATTAACACAAGTGACAATATATTGTCATCAAGAGAAAATCGTCTGCCCCTTGTTTTTCTTTGCTGTTATTAATTTGAATGTTGATAAAATCTATAATATGTGACGGCAGATTTGAGGTGACAAGTTCCAATAATTCTTTTTTATTGCAGTTTGCTTTAAAAACGTCTCGTTTTTTTTATAATTTTTCTTAAATTACGAGTCAATTTAAGCGTTTTTTTGTATAAATGTGTAGCTTTTGGACTCAATTCCGCACTAGTAGAAACTCCAACCTCCGATAAAATGGATGTATATGCACCTGAAATATTCATATTAGGCAAAATTGTGCTAGCAATGAAAGAATGTCACGATGTAAAAGATATTTACGTTTTTTGGTAACGTTATTTAATAAAGTTGAAGATCTTAGAATTTCTATATTTGCCTCTTCTGCAAATACTAATGGCGATGATTGTATATTTTTTGTAAATACTGCTGAAGTCGATTGTTGATTTTCCAATATGTTATCACAAACCATAATTCTGTCAACAGAATCGGTTGAAGTGAATTGGTCCAAGCCTCAATTAAAAAAATTAAATTATTTCGTTCGATTGAAAAATAGAGGTCCTATTTTTTAAAGTTTGACACTTTCTTGTCGCATGCAATTGAATTTTGAATTTTACCAGTTAAGTTAAAATACAGGGTGTCCCAGAAATAAGTGGCTTAATTTGAACAAGTGGCAAAACTCATCGAAAGCAACAACTTTTGTCAAATAAGTTTTTTTTTTCTGGGACACCCTGTACAATAAAAACATAAACTTACCTAAAAAAATTTTCGGAAATGCAGATTTCAATAATAAATTGTTTGACAAAAAATATGTTTTTGAGCCAAATGTCGATGGCAAATTTTTTTGATTCGATATACTTGTTCAGCATCTAATTTCAGTAATTCTGGATTTCCGGTTGAGGTAATCCATTTTTGAAACAGTTCAAAATTAACTTTTGGATCGGGAAATCTATATATGTCGCGAAGATATCTTGTCTTGGCATCCTAATACACAACATTTCCAATAAAGTCAACCCATATTTCCTATAATTTTTTTTTTAATATCTGCTTGAGAGAAATTGAAATTTCATTTGAACTTACCAATAAATGTTAATTAAATTATATTATTTACTTATTTTTAATAGTTTGTAAAATCAAAATATGTACTCTTCTACAATAACTAGTAACACTAACACTAAACTTCATAATAAATATTTAATAATCACTTAAAAACGTAAATCACAAATAAAACAAATTCGAAAACGTAAAAGGAACACTTGAGAAG